>OX608081.1:70036649-70184149 GCA_951509765.1 Sphenella marginata | reverse complement strand
TATTTTTTTCAAATCTTAGCCTTGATATTTCAAAAGAATATTAAAGCTCAAAAATTGGTCGCTATTAAAAGATTTGATAATAGCAAAAAAAAGTTCAATGTAAAAAAAATTCAAAGAATTTTCAAAAACGTTTTTGAAAAATATCATTTCATAAACTTTTTAAGATTTTTTTAAAATATATAAAAGATTTAAGAGTGAGCTTTAAAAAATACTTTTAAAAAATTTAAATTTTTCTCCTTAGTGTTGAGTTCAAAAGGAAAATCTGTTAACTGAAAAATTCTCTTTTTGAAGGCAAGAAAATATTTAAAAAAAAATATATATAGGTATTTTCAAAATTAAATTTTGCAATTTTGATTTGTGTGAATTTTTATCAAATTGGAAAATACTTGATATTGAATAAATTTATTTTTAGAATTAAAAACTACTGAATAAAATTTTTTAAAACCAGCTTACACCACAAGAGATTTTACTTAGTTCTATGAATCAGCAATAAAGTAAAATAATATTTATCAAAACTAAGTTCTGAAATTTTAAGTAATACTTGGCTGCCAAATTTTTGAAATTTTTGAAATTTTTCAAATTTTTTTAATATAATTTTTATTTTCACAACCAAGGATATCTTTCAAAAAAAAAAACTATTTTCAAAATTTAAATCTTAAAATATCTGATCTTTCAATGAGAATTGCAAAATCTGGTGAAAGGAAAATGTATTGTTTACAAAAACGTTGTTAGCCCTTGGGTTTGGCATGTTAGCAAATATATAAGTTTTAAATCATCTTCTACAAACTAAAAAGTGTAAAAAAAGTAGAAAATAAAAACGTGTTACACAATTTTTTATAAAGCCATCTTTATATAAAATCTCCAAAAAGCCGTAAAAAAAATACTTCTTTAAGCATTAGAGTTTCCCAAGTCTCCTGCTTTGTTTAGAAAAAAAAAAAAATACTTGCTACTTTTTGGTCACTTTATATAAACGTAGCCTTATGCCATTTTCATCCTCTTTTTGCTTATTTTTTTCACGCCAACTACTTTGTTTTTCTAACCTTTTTTTGCACATTCCCTAGCAATTGCTTTCGCAGTAAATGCTAGGGACACTTGTGAGCTGAGTAATAAAATGTGCCGAATTCGGCTTTTGAGCGCATAATAAAAAGCAACAACAGTTGCACGTTTCGAAGTGAGAAATGTTCAACGCCGCGACGCTGTTGGCAATTGCACTTGTTTGTGGATTTGTTTTGGGTTTTATTATTTTGCAGTTTTTTTATACTTTTTCATTACTTAGTAGGTACTTGTATTTGTAGAATTGGTACTTTTTTCTTTTTGTCGTTGTTGTTGATGCCATGATTTCTGTATAGCTGAGTTATCATCCAAACAAATTTCAGCACTTGTCTCTATTTGAATTTGAATTTTATGCTGTTTTTTTGTTATTTTGTTATTTTGTTGTTGTTGTATTTGTTGCCCACCACTTTGTTGCGGCTTGTCTTTTTAGGTCGCACGAAAATCGATTTGCTATTGCAGCAAAAGCATTCCTAAAGCTTGCCACACATTTCAATTTAGCCCAAAAATATAACAACAAAAAGAGTGAAAAGTGTTTGAGTGTAAAAAATAAAAAAAAATAATTCAAGCAAAAAAAGATAGTTACGAATTGTTGTTAGTAAAAAAGTGTTGGGCGCAGCAGCAGCTGTAATGAAAGTGTTAGCAATTGCGGCAACAAATTTATTTTTATTTTTGTACTAAAGCTATAGCAAGCTACCGATATAGATCAAATTTAATGAAATGCCACTTACTTGCTTGTTAATCAAAACAGTTTGTTGTTGTTGCTTTTGTTTGCGCCTCATTGTTTGTTAGCCACAATTAGTAGCTGCCGTCTAACGCGCCTGTCTTACGTATTGCGCTTTGTTGTTGTGTTGAAATTAGGCTGCCAGTAAAATGCTAGCATTTCGCCAACAAATGCCACGCCTCAAAGCGTTTGCATTTTAGAAATTTCACATTTTTCACATTTCTAGTAAGTAAAATGAAAAAATTTCAAATTTCGGTCACTCGCTGTTGATCTGATTAAATGGTTGATTAACTTTTTTGTGGAATTTGTATTTAGAAAAAATACTTTGAAATTTATTTTAGATTTTCGACATCACGTAAAATTGCCATAACAAAAAAAAAAAATTGTGCTGCGCTATCATTAGGCAGAGGCGCACCTTTGACGTTGCTCGTGTTGCATTTAATATCTTGCATTAAGTAAACAACTAATTTCCATGTCATAGGAATTTGTTGAGTGCAGCAATTTAGGCACATCTTCAATGCGGAGTATTTAAATAAATATTAGGGTGGACTGAAAAACATTTTTTTTTTTTTAATTTTTTTGTGTATGTATTATAAAATAAAAAAACAATTTTTACTCAACATTTAGAAATGTCTAGACTTCAAATTACTCCCTTAGGGTAGTTCCACAAGAATCTGTGGGGTGTCCTCTATGGAGGCCAATGAAAAGTCGGGAATTAAAAATTTGTTTACGAACTATTTTTGTAATTTTGGTGCATATTTAATAATAAAATGCGCTCTATTTTGTATTCAAATAATTAGACTAAATCAAATTTAAAAATTTGAATAAACAAAAAAAAAAATATTTTTGATGAATTATTATTATTTAATTGAAAATCAGGGGCATATAATAATATTGAACCACTTTTTTTCATTTACTTCTTTTTTTAAAAAGCACAAATTCTAAAATTTTTCCAAAAAAAATCGATCCACCTTAATAATATGTGCCAGATTCATCGAAATATGCACAACTGAAGTATCTCAGATTTCACCATTAAAAGATTTTTTGCTACCAGTCTATTTCCAAACAACTAATAGCGCGTTATTCCAGTGGTATCCAAAAATTTTATTTCAGCGGTATTCAAACTTTCTACTACAGGGGTATTTAAACTATTTATTCCAGAGATATTCAAACTTCCGACGACTGATAAAAGCTAAGTTAAATAGTTACTCCTTTACTTACAAATGATTTGATTCGCAATTATACTCACGTGTTATTAACGTGTGATATGGTATGTTAAATGTGATGTGACCTGGCATGGTACGATCTGAAATGATATAATCACATTCGATACTAAATGACTTCAAGATAAAACTTTATTTAGGAGTCGGTGCGATATACCGTGGCACGCTATAACTTCATATGAAATTGCATTACTTAGTATAATTAGGTGATGCATGTTCAAGTGATTCATATGTCTTATGATGTGATATAAAATGGTACGATTTTATTTGAATCTGTATCACATGATGGCAATATATGATATTTGTTAAAGTGATTCATATTCGATGTGTGATTAAATATCAGTTGATGTGACGTCTTTGTTTACAACTGCATCACCTGATGTCATTATATTATGCAAAACCAGGTGATTAAAATGTATCATGTGATGTAAAGTCAGCTGCATAATACATATCTATGTGGTATGTTGTGATATAAAACGATAAGATTTTGATATGTCGGTTCGAAAATGTGCCATTTAAAACTGATTTTAGAAAACTTAAACATATAATACGGTAAAAAATCCCGCTTTTCCAGAAGGTACCAACCACGACTTGATGTGATGTGCAATCATATGATTCATATGCGATGTAACATGATATAAAATCATATGACTTTATTTCAAATCATTTTCCTTAATGTGATCAAATGCCCCTCTAGACTTCATTTCGTGATAAAATACCTAGTGATTAAGGCCTAGTGGGATACCAATTAATATCACTTCATTTAAAATTGCATCACATGATGTGTTTGTGTGATATGCAGTCACATGATTCATAGGCTATGTGTTTTTTTTTTAGTGTACTTTCTTAATGTGCTATGTTTTGTGGGATAGTTATTGAAGAGTTCATCGATTACATACATCAGAATGCCACCTCTTAACAGCCATAAAAATACGTTTATTCAAATATCATTAAATGCGATATTTGCTGGAGCGATTATACTTCTGCTGAGTTATTTAATTGCTGAGAGTTTTCTGTGCAGAAGGAAAAAATATATGAAACTTGGCTTACACTAGTACTTATTTATTTAAGTAATTTGCCAAGGTTTTATGACTTTCTTAAAAGCTTTATATGGTAAATTTAGTTTATTTTGATATGCCCTTTTGCTTTTAGTGTGCGGCTCTTATCAAGGACCTCCCGAAAGCATTGCACATTTTGCAATAAGTGCTGGTATTACTTTTATGACTATAATTAAAACTTGTTTAATTTTTATGAGGGTGTGAACACGATCATTTCTTGCATTAAGCGGAAAATTGTATGTGATAATAATTGGAAATGGCCAATGAAATGTGAAGTCAAATGAGAGCATTGTGGATGCTTGAGAAAATATTTCTTATTGCAAAAATTCTCTTTTATAATCGGTATGAGGTGATATGATTTTTAAATCGGTTAATTTATTTTTGTAATGCTTATTTGAATATGTTGCTGTGTGAAAGGAGCTTTGAAATGCATGAATAAATTAATAAGGCAGATTGTGAAGACGGTTGGGTGAACTTTAGTGGCGGAGGATATTAAGGTCTGTTGTAATATCACACACTTAAATTGCAGTAAGATGAGAAGTATATTACGCAAAGGTTTTATTTTACATGGAAATCACTTCGAAGTCGTCCGGAACACTGATATGTGCTTTTGTTGAGCTCAAAGTAGAACATCCAGAGCTTCTCCTCTTACTCATTTCTATCGACCTTAGTATTCTTTATCTAACTAGTGATTCACCACCATCCTCTACACATATACTTTGCCATTTTAACATTTACCTTAAAACATTTAAAAGCAAAATCCGTGGCAAATATTTGATATTTAACCAAATACACTAAACCAAATACATACAAACATGAACTCTGTATACTTGCTGAATGCATATTAGCTGTGATTTGCTATTGTTTTTAGCTAGATTCTATAATGAAAAGCAATTGGTAAGGTGTGCAGGCTGTCAAAATTTATTTGTTGGTATTTTTGGGAGCGCCTCACTAAGCAAGTTCGGCGCTTAAGTCTTTAGTTTCCAAGCAGCTGTTTTTATACCCAGCGTACTAGTACTAGTACAAGGGTATATTAATTTTGTCCACATAACGGTACTATGTAACGGCGCAAAATAATCGACTTAGATATGGGGCTCCATATATGAAAGTTCTTAGATTGAAAAGAGGAATTGATTAAGGCATGTCCGTCCGTCTGTCCGTCTGTCCGTCCGTGTACACGATAACTTGAGTAAAAAATTTTGCATACAGGTTACTTTCTGGCCAAGGTAGGTTGCTATTGAAAATGGACGAAATCGGATGATAACCACGCCCCCTTTTTCGATATCGAAAACTTCGAAAATCTCATAAATGGACATAAGTTGAGTAAAACTTGAGATATTCGCATGAAATTTGGTACACAGGTTACTTTCTGGCCAAGGCATGTTGGTGTTTAAAATGGGCGAAATCGGATGAAAACCACGCCCTCTTTTTTGATATAGAAAATTTAAAATGAGATTCTAGGGACTATATCATTGCCAAGTCATGGTATTTGTATCTCGTTCTGAAAACTAACGCTGGGTATTTAATGTTCGGTTCACCCGAACTTAGACTTCCTTACTTGTTTTGGTGTAAAAACTATTATATTTAGCGCGCTCAATTTTCGGAAAGTAAATGGAAAAATTTGTTGTTTGTTAGATATGTTAGGCAGTAATATGGGACGATAAAGGAAAAACAAAAATAAGGAAAATTAGTGGTAGTTTTAAAGTTGCAAAGTCATATGTTGAACTTGTTTAGCAACAAAGAACAAATGATGCGAGCAATAAACAAATAGCAACAGCTGAAATAATCAATAGCTGTGGAGATCATACAGCAAAATCAAAATCAAAGCAAATGCTAACAATCAAACAGCAGCCAATTTGCCATACAATCAAAACAACAAAAAGAAAACAAAACTCACGGCTGTTGTGAAAAGATCAGCTAGGCAGTGTATGTGATCAACAGTGAGTTTGCATAAAATATGTAACAAGTTGAGATTTTTATCTGGTGTTACAAGCTTTTATGTTTAGTATTTTATTTCAAATTTTGATGTCACTGACAGGCTTTTAACTGCAATAAATTTTGGTTAATCCCATAAGGTTACGAATTTTGTTTATTTTCATATTTTTATTCTCTTTCGCTTGACCCTAATTTGTATGTAATTTTTATTTGCACAGAAACTGACCTTAACAAAATTCATAAAATTATTACTTCATGCTTTTTTCAGACATTAAAAGTAATTTTTTTTCATTTTGAGAAAATCGCATTATTGGCTGTCTATTAAAGTTTATCCGCAACGATGAAGTCCATTTACGTTCCTCTTACAGTTTTTATTGATTTTGTAAGAAAAAAATGCAATGAAAGAAATGTAAAAAAAATAACAAAAGCTTTAAATGCTTCACAGAAATTTATCGGATTTTTTTTTTAATTTAATTAAAATGGTATTATACAAAAAGAGAAAATTTAAATCAGAAAAATTCAAATATATTTTTTAGACCTCTCATTTGTTATCAGGAAATGAATTTTGCTACAAAAAACTGGGACAATTTTTTTTTTAGAATTATTTGGCCTCATTTTTTCCACTATAACTCAGAAAAATGTTTAGTTTTATAGGGGAAAAACTTGTAAAAAACTTGTACGTTATTATATTAAAATATGATGGGTTTCTGATATAATATATTTCAAAACATTTCAAAAATTTTCAAAACTTTTTAAAAATGCGCTCAAAGTAAAGAATGTAAGTTTATACGTCTCTAATATAAAAAATAAAAAAAATTATATCAAGTAATGGTGTAAAAATGGTTAAACCATTCCACTTCTGAGTGTGCTACAATTATGAAACTCATTTTAACTGCTTTGAATAAGTACGAACGTTTATAATAATAACAAAAGGTGTTGACATCTGTTCAAAAATAAATTTACATATTTTACTGAGAACAGTTTTTTTTTTTGGAATTACTTTTGTCGGGAATAAAATTATAAGTTTTCATATATGTATGAGTTGAGCCCGAAAAAAATGGATTTGTATCATTTTAAAAAAATGTCGCCACCTATTCGAAAATGGTGCCAATTTGTTTACTTGAAAAAATGTTGCCACTTTCAATTTGTTCACTTAAAAAATGTTGCCATCTGTTAAAAAATTAATTTTCAATGTGTGCACTTAAAAAATGTTGCCACTTGTTTAAAAATTTGCTTTCAAAATGTTCACCTAAAAAATATTGCCACCTGTACAAAAATGAATTTTGAATTTGTTCACTTGAAAAAATGGTGCCACCTGTTCAAAAATTAATTTTTTAATTTGTTACTAAAAAAATGTTGCCACCTGTTAAAAAATTGATTTTCAATTTGTTCACTTAAAAAATGTTGCCACCTGTTCGAAAACTAATTTTCAATTAGTTCACTTAAAAAATGTTGCCATGCATATGCATGAAAGGGGTTGCCACTTATTTGAAAATTAGATTTTACTACTTGTATATGTAAACTTGATTTATGAGGTGTCACATAAAAACCGTAGAGCGTAGATAAGTACAAAAAAATTGTATAAAAAGCACAGCATCGTGTTCAAAAAATTATTTTTCAATTTACGAGTAACAACTTTTTTTTTGGAATTTATTGAGGAAGAAGATAATAAATATAGAAATATATAATATACACCTAAATGGTTACTGGGTAACTTATTCGAGTTTCAAAATTAAGGTGCCATATGCCATAAATTGGAATTTTTTTCGAGGGCTGCCACCTATTATGAATTTTTGTTGGGCATAGATTCTCCTTTTTTTAAATGGCCATTTTGACCGATAGATAGGCATTGATTTGACTATGCAAAACAAAACAAATAAATGGGTGCTTTTTTTTAGAAATTACTGTAAAAGTCTTCACTCTGGAAGTTTTGTGGAAAATAAGTAAATCACTCACAATGCCAAGTGCCATACAGTGGTGGCTAAAATATAAAAATACAAACAAAAAACTGTTAGCCAACTCACTCTCTAAGCATTTGCATGCATTCACTAACAAAGACAATACAAAGAGCAGCACAAACAAAAGACTTAAGCGAGCAACTCACTTAAAGCTAACAAATAAACAAAGCGCACAGCAAATACATAATAACTAGAGCTAATAATTGTCTACGATACTCTGCTACTATTGAGTCTACGTTTTGCTCATTTTACATTTCAAATTTACGCTCTTTCTACAATTGCATTTCTAGCCTAGCAAGCCATTGTTTTACGCTCCCTTTCTCTCTCTCTTTCTCTCGCTGCATGAGGAATGTCAAAATAAAAACCCAACAGCTAGCTGCAGTTTTGCTGCCGCGTTAAAGCACCTGTCTTTGCATAATTTGCTATTTGTTTTGGCGCTTCTTTTCAACACCGCCAAGCAAACCCTCCCACTCCTGGTTTTGCGTGCCACTTCTACGGCTGCCGCAAGTAGCTAGCTCGCCACACACACTCATCGTCCTATGTCTTTGGCGTAAGACTTCTTCAAGTTTGTTTTGTGCAGTCGCAATAGTTGTTGTTGTTGCTTATTTTGTGCTTTGGTTTTTCTTGCTTGCTTTTATTGTGATTTGCGTTTTTGCTTTTGCGCTGCTATTTACATGACTGTCTTTGCTGTCTTTGCTATCTCTTGGCCAAGCTCAAGCCATCGCTTACAACTTCAAATGGTTTGCAGACGTTGAGTAAGACGGGCGCTTTTTCATGTTACGCGGTCGATGAATTTTAGTTTCGTGGCGATAAAAAAATAATCGCGATTTTAAAAGTGAGATAAAATTGTGCAACTAAATACTTACTTCTTTATATGAATATATTGGAAATTGAAAAACAAATAATAATACAAAAAGATATAGAAATAAACTTATTAAAGTGGCTACATTAAAAAACAACAACACTAAAAAATTACAATAAAAAGTATCAGTAGGAAAAATTTAAGAGCGAATCCAAAAAAAAAATGTACAAAAAAATTTATTAATATTAAGTGATAATTCAATAGTGACCGTACTAAAAAAAATTATTCGATACCAAAAAAAAAAAAATTTCGTTACCATTTTTTTTTTTAATTCTATTAATTTTTAAAGTGGAACTATAAAATAGTGACCGTAATTTAAATAATATATGAACACAAAAAAAAAAAAAATTATGGAAACGTAAAAATATTTTAAATTAACAAAAAGTAATGAAAAAGTTTAAAGTTTTTCAATTTTTACTTTTACAAAAAATTATTTCAAATTTCTTTTAACTTGGCTTTCATAGCGGTTTGACAATATTGATGCCCTAGAGCAAATTCTGCAACTCTTTAGTATGTTATTTATATTCATATCTTTTATCTCTCATCTTAATAAAAAAAATTTCCTTTAACAGTTCAGAAGTCAGAGAGTGGCAAAGTTGATGATTTAATCACTGTCGCTATGTTTGACAAAAAAAAATTATTTTTTTTTTTTAATTTTTTTTATATTTTTTGAAAACTTTTTTTTTTATTTTAAAAAATTTGTCTATAAACACTTTAACGTAAAATAAAAACAGTGAGTACAGCATAAAATAAATTTTTCTCTGCACCAAAATTTCGAAACTGCTTGTTTACTATCAACTTCATTTCTCAACTGTCTAATTTCAATATTTCTCCACTTAATTTTTGTTTACTGTTATGGCCTCGATTTGAAAATTTTGTTTTTAAATTTTTGATTTTGTTTACTGTTTTGATTTCCAGTTTCTTTTAATTTATTTATTTTGCATTTTTTTCTTCTCAACTTTTCTGCTTCTTATTTTCATTGATACTAACCGGTGTTGCGCTTTTCCACTTTCCAATTGTCGAACGCGCAAAGATAATCACCAATAACAACAACAATTAAGCTAACAAGCGTTGTGCTGAGTGGCAAGCGGAGTGTTCGCATAACAAATGCTGACCGTTGCAAATTAGCATACCAACAAAGCTCAAACGAAATATAAAAAAGAAATAAAAAATAAAAAAAAAAAAATAAAAAAACCAATTTTCATGCTGCAAACTCAATGACAGTTCGGCGACCGTCTAAAGTGCGTAGCAACACAGCTTTACAGATGCTTGGTCGTATGTTCATTTATGCTGGCGCTACACACAACACTTTTCATTCATGCTTTTTGTTGTTTTTGGTGCTCGCTTAGCTACTCAATTTAACACAATTTTTCATGTTATTTTTCCCACCAAAATTTATCAGTTCAATTGAATCTCGCTGAAAGCGGTTAACATAAACAAACATGTGAAACTCGTGCGTTAAAATTATTTCCGAGAAGGTGGCGTATTGCATAAATAACAATTTGTACGTGCTAAAGAGCAAAACATTGCTGAAGCTATTAAGTACACCAATTAAAAAAAAAATTATTTTGGAAATTGGATTATATAAAGAATAATGGTAACCAAAAAAAAAATTTAACTATATACATACCTCTTAAAATCATAAAAAGGAGGAGATTAAGTGCAATATTTCTTTACTTAAAATTTTACACCTCCTAACTTTAGTAAAAAGTTTGGAAATTTTTATTAAATTTTTAATTTATTATTAAATACTAAAATAAAAACAAAATTTTTTCAGGAAACCCAAAAAAAACATTTTAGCAACAAATAAAAAATAATAGTTTTTAACTGCTTTAAACTCATCAAGTTTCAAAAAAATAAATTTCAAAATGCAAACAAAGATACAGCTTTTCATTAAAAAGCAAAAGCAATAAATTTTAGCTAAAAACAATTTTTTTTACGGAATAAATAAATATGGAAATTAAAACAAAATTGAAAAAATTCGGCGAAATTTAATAAGTTTAGAAGAGATACCAAGGCCAAAACTACCCAAGAGTTGAGGATTGTATTTAATAAAAAAAAAAAATTAAAATACCAAGTTAAAAAAAATATCGGGAACAAATAAATTTTTGTTGAATTTCCGCTTTTCTTAAAAATGGGAAAAAATTAAAAATTAAAATTTAATTGAAATAAATAACAAAAAAAAATTATTAAATAAATTTTAGGAATAATTTAAAAAAAAAAAATTTGTTTAAACAATGAAACTAATATCGAAAATACATTGAAAAAAAGAGTTTAAAATGTTATATCAAACTTAGTATTATTTTGAAGACATTAGTAACAAAATTTTAGATTTTGTATTTTAATAGAGAATTTTAAGCTAAAAACGGTAACAACACCTATTGTAATTATTAAAAAAAGGAAAAAGTTATTAGTAAAAAAAAAAATATGTTAAACCAAAAATATAACTTTTTTTTTTTAAATTACTTAAAAAAATTTAATAATAAAAATTATTATTCATAGTACTTACACTTGAAAAAAAATGTCTTGAAAATAAAATGTAAAATTAATGAATGAAAAAAGCCCTTAAAAAACAATTTTGAATCAAATTAAATTTTTTTTATCCTTAGCAAATAAAAACAAATATCAGCAAAAAATTGTTGACTCCTAAATTATAAAAAAAAACTTACATATAAAGAAAAAAGAGCAAAACGAAACAAAAAAAAAACAGTAAAATTAGGTTCAAAACAAAACAAAAATCAAATTAAAAATAACAATTGCTTAAAACAAAATTTCAAGCAATTAACTTAAGAAAACTCTTAACAAGTAATATCAACCAATTCAGCAATCAACACGACAACAACAAAGTGACCAATTTAAATGGAACATGCTACATAATACCTTTACAATCTACGTAACTGATAAACAAACAAAAACCACAAAAGTGTTTAAAAAAGGTCTAAAGAGCATTCAAAATAAACAAAAGTTCACGTGCGCATTTCGCACGACCTCTGCACTGACCAGCTCAAGAGTGCTACGACTAACTGCAAGTGCCACTTAAAATTACTTCAACGTAACAAGTCTTTGGCATTGTTGTTGTTTGATTTATTTCTTGAGCCTTAACTGATTTAAATTGCGTGAAATTGAATTGTGTATAAGTTTTTCGTGGACTACTTGAAAGAATTTTTTTTTTAATTTCATTAAAAAAATTACAACAAAAAAACACTTTTTTGATTAAAAAAATTGGTTTGGTAATAACAATTTTTTCTTTTTTTATTTAGCTTACAATTTTTACTGGTTTTTTTTTTGTACTAGCTACTTTGGTGCGTGCCTTTGTTTTTAGTTGAATTTTTTGTGTAATTTTGTGAATGGCCAGCAGACATAAAACCGCAAAACTTATTTAAGCAACAACAACATCGACGTACTTATGAAAAATGTGTTCCAAAAACCAAATGAGTGTTCTCATGGAGAAACTGAATACGGTAAGTGCAAAGGATTTTCTGTTGTTTTGTTTTTTTTATGTTATGTTATGCTATGTTGTGTTATGTTATTTTATGTTATTTTATGTTATTTTATGTTGTGTTATATTACGTTATGTTGTGTTATTTTATGTTATGTTATGTTATGTTAAGTTAAGTTAAGTTAAGTTAAGTTAAGTTAAGTTATGTTATGTTATATTATGTTATGTTATGTTATGTTATGTTATGTTATGTTATGTTATGTCTTAAACAGTAGCAGCTTGCAATAAACGCCAGAAAATTGAATAAAAAAATATATTATACCAAGAGGGTTTAAGAAATTATTTTACATTGTAATCTAAAAGAAATAAAAATCTCTCTTTCCCTTTGTCAAGGCCGTTTAAGCAGCACGAAGTTGTTGCGCTTGCGCTCTTTCGTGCCACTGCGTGTTTCTTTGCTGCGTTGTTTCTTCCTCACAAAATTGCAGAAAAAAACTTCAAATTCATTTCACTTTCATTTTGTAAATAGTAATGAAAACAAACGGATATATATCTACATGCATACTTACATATGTATGCGTGTATGTGCCTGCTGTGCCATTAAAGTCTAATTAGTGAAATAAAATATTTTTGCAAATCATGTTTAGCAAACAACGCAGATGGACAAAAACGCCAACAAATACATAAATGCATAAATAATTTGTTTGAAAAGTGAGCTAATTTTATACAACAAATAAAAGAGCTAACAAAACTTAACACGCAACAAAAGAAACATGTGTAAATGCAATACATATTAGGGTGGCTAGTTTCTTTTATACGACAAGGAAAATTTTATAAAAAAAAATTAAAAAATAATTTGTTAGTTAAGAAGATAATTTAAAAAAATTTAAAAAAAAGTTATGGGAAATGAAAAATTATTTTTGCCGACTTGAGGTCCAATGTTTTTCATTCAAAATTAATAAACACGGTATTTTTGAGGCTGAATTCTGATTTTTAAAATACAAAATCTACCCCCATTCTGAGTTAAAAAAAAAAACATTTTCTTCCCACCCTAGTACGCATACCAACGAGTCTTTATTCATTAGCCATCATTAAGCGCCCGTAAACAAATCAAAACTCTTGTAAAAAAAGAAAACAAATTTAATATTTTTCCCTTCAGAATAATGACCACACACAATTTGCCGCCCCCACATTTTCACTTTGTTGCAAATTTCTATTAGACAAATGAAATTTCCATTGATAATAAAAAAAATTCAAACGGCTAATAATTTTTTAATTTTCACTTTTTTGTTTTTATGTTTTTCTCCTCCTTATGCACGCATTATCGTTTATGTGTTTTAGAAAGTAAACGGTAATAATTGTTGCGTGCATGTACCACCTGTCGTGGGGTTATTGTTTATCGATAGCGTAAATTTATATAGGAAATGGGGACGTGCTTCGAATTTTAAAAAACAAGAAAACTACGTAAATTAGCAGCAATTTCAAATTTACTCAGTGAATAGAAGCGTAAACCAAAACTTTAAAATAAATATTAGGATTTATGTACTTCTGATTCAAGTTTTGTTGTACGTGCTTTAAAATGAAAAAGTTCGCTTAGTGGGTTAAGAATGTTATGAATACTAATTTATGCGCTTCAGCAAGCACCACACGTATGAAAATTGGAAAGTGTTTACATTTGAAGTGCGCCAAATAGTAATTGATTTCACAATGAAATAAAATAATTTGTTCAGAAATCATAAATTAGATGGCGTAAGGTTTCAAAACTGGGTCGTTTTCTTGCAGGAACAATGATTTTATTAGTGAAAAATCGATTTGTCAAAAATCTGCGTTTAGTGACATTTATCGATTATTTTTTAAACTTCGATTTTTTGCATGAAAAATCCATCTTCGATACATTCTAAGGAATTTTTTTCAAGGAACTCTCTATACTTTTATCTGGAAATATTAGAAAAGAATATTACTCAATAATTAACTAGAGATAAATCGCTATTTATTGAAAGTAATCGATTTATTATCTGAAAACTGCATATTTAAAAATTATCGATTATTTTTTACACTACTTTTTTTTTATAAAAATTAGTCAATAATTATTTAGAGATAAGTCGATTTTTATTGAAAGTAATCGATTTTTATTGAAAATAATTGATTTTTATATACTTTGATTTATTATCTGAAAGAATGCATATTTAACAATTATCGATTATTGTTCAAACTTTGATTTTTGTTTGAAAAATGCCTCTTCCATTCATTTCAGAAACTTTTACTTTCTACGAAAAGTAACTTTCAGAAAATTATATTATTTATTTTATTTATTTAATTAATATTTTGTCGTTTCCGATATATCATATTCTGATTTTTTATCTGAAAAAATTACTCATAAATTAGTTCTAAGTACTTTGGTCTACAAAACTCTTTTTGCTTTAACCTAGTGATGTGACCTCGACCCTGAAGAATCGATTACTCGACAATCGGTTTTTCGATTAAGGCATAAAATGATTTGTGAAAAATCTACTTTTATTGCAAATAATCGATTTTCATCATACTTCGAGTTTTATCTGAAAAAATCCTCGTTAAATAATTCTAAGTACTTTGGGGATGTGAGGTTGAGCCACAAGAATCGATAGCTCCAGAACCGATTTTTTGGTTTAGTGACAGTCATTCTGAAAATTCTATTTTTAATAAAAATAATCGATTTTTTGCAAAATTGGTCATTCTGAAAATTCTATTTTTAATTAAAACAATCGATTTTCAATCATACTTCTTATTTTTATATAGAACATTCATTCACTTAATTTTATTAGAAAAATATATTTTGAATGACATTCGATTTATTAAAATTGGATATACATATTTCATATATAAATCGATAAAAAATGGCAATAAAATAAATAATCGATTAAAAGATCGGTTGATTATAACTTCTTACTCGCATCTGTATCTACTTCTCAGACTGCGGCTATGAGAACTCAGTAAAAGTTTGTGAAATAAGTTGGGGTTGGAAGGGGGTTAAGTGCATAAATAAAAGCATAAAAGAAGATGGTCTTGCAGTTTCCATGAGAGATAGTGACGGGCAGCTCCATAACTGATATACAAACTTTATCAGTCACTCGACTTTCATAAGCCTGCTCTCCTTTCATTAGCTGGCGTTGTTAACTCCTACCATTTTCGGAGAAAAAGCACGCAAAGTGAGGCGACAGAAAGGCTGGACAGGCTCAAGAGGAGCTTATGAGGACTTTCAAATACCAATATGTACTGCACGCATGTCTGGCAAAGGACAGAAAACAACAGCAATACCACTCTTAATCATCCGGGAGTGTTTTGGTCACCACAAACAGCCCCTAAAAAAATTCAAAGACGTTCTTCGAGCCTCATATACTCACAATTTCGAATAGAGTAAATTCTTTGTGCGTACTTCTAAGGATTGCTATTTTTAATATAATAATTTACTTAGTGTACTAACTTCTACCAAAGTGTTTAACATTAATACAAGCAAAATCTCAGTAACATGCAACGAAAGACTTAAGCAACGAACTTGCTTCGTATGTACTTCAAGTCATATATCAGTTTACAACAGGAAGAAATGTTGCAATAAATATGACAACAACAACCTTTATTGCAACATAAAACATAAATAGAACTATTTAAAATTATTATAACAGTAATTGCCAGCCAACAACAGTTAACAAGCGAGTTTAACAAAAGAATTTCCATGCGCACATTCTGGCAATATGAAAAACATGCAAATCTAAATCTCTTCACTCGTTAAGCTGACAGATTTTTAATTATGCAATCATTTTCATATGAAATGCATGCCAACAAGCGAAAAGAAAATGATAACTTGCTTAAGCGGGAAATGCAACGTCATGGTAATAAAGTTACAGCTGACAGTGAAAAAAATTCAAATAAAAAAAATTTTATATCAAAAAAAAAATCATCAAAATAATGTTAAAATTTTGTAAAAAAAAAATCTGCCTGAAGTATGCACAGCATGCTTGCGTCTAGGCTATTGAAGCGCAGCTAGTTGTTGTTGTTGTTGCTTTTCTTGTTTTAAATATGCATAAAAGCTGCATCACTTGTGGCTCATTTTCAATAATGATTAGCACCACAATACGTTATTAATAGCTTTCATATATGAGCAGTTGCTGTTGTTATTGCTGCTGCTGCTGTTACAGAACCGGCTTTCGTAGGCTGTTGGTATTTACATTGTCGTTGCCGCCGCTAATGAAGCAGGAAGAGGAAACAATTTGCGCTTCAAGTAAGCTACGCAAGAAAACCTAAAAAAAGTCAATTAATAGTTACTTGCTTTTCATGCGCACCGCTGATAAATGTGAGTTTGTGTGTGTGTGTGTGTTTGCATATCAAAATTTTAACAAGTACTCGTGTTAAATTTTGTCTGACACTTGTTGAATGTTGCATGTTAATGTTTTGAATTTAAAAATTGTAAATTTTATTCATTTTGTAGCTGCCACTTTTTCCAAAATTGTTAACGCTTTTCGGTGACAGTTTTTTATAAGCGTTTAATCTACTTTGCTAAGTATGCCCGGCATATGAGTGACTATGCAGCATGCTGACAGGTTCCCGTAATTCGAGCACTAGGCCAAGTTGTAAACACTTGTTGATTTGACGTTTTCCTCATTTGAAATTGGGGCAATTTGTTAAGTGTTCATTTACAAGTGTGGATTAAGTAAGAAATTTATGAGCGTTGCAAATTTCGTGTGGTTGAAATGGCAGCAATCAAGATTTATGTAATTCGGTTTTATAAGATTTGTGTAAGTTTGACTGCGCTTTATTTGATAAGAGCAGCTTGTGATAGAGAAAAGAAAGCAAAGCTTGTCTGCTTTGAATTTAGCTTTAACAACTTATGAATGGTTGCTGTTGTTGTAGCAGTAAATTGTAACAGTTAATGGGCTGGATTTGTCGCAGGTTTTAAACGATTCGTCAAACAAATCTGAACAGTTTTTTGAAGTTTTGTTTAAAAGATCTTCTACGATTACACAACTTTTTACAGATTCTTTAATATTATTCTAGAAAAAAAGTAAAGAAAGTATAAAAATAGATGTGCTTTGTTTTATTTTATTTTATTTTTTTTTTATTTTATTTTTTTTATTTTATTTATTTTAATTTAATTTTATTTTATTTTATTTTATTTTTTATATTTTATTTTATTTTATTTTATTCTATTCTATTTTATTTTATTTTATTTTATTTCATTTTATTTTATTTTAGTTTATTTTATTTTAGTTTATTTTATTTTTATTTTATTTTATTTTATTTTATTTTATTTAATTTTATTTTATTTTATTCTATTTTATTCAATTTTATTTATTTAATTTAATTTAATTAAATTTTATTTCATTTTATTTTATTTTAGTTAATTTTACTTTATTTTATTTTAATTTATTTTACATATTTGTAAGTTTTGCAAGCTCGAGAACCAGAGAAACAATAATTCGTATTGAATTTTAATTGTCAGTTTTTGGGAACAATTGATAATTGGAGAAAAATTACATTGTTAAATCACAGCGATGGATAGGATTACATGTTTCAGAGTTTCCAAGCTCATCATCAGATCCCTTTTCGGACACTGGGATGCGAACCCGTGTCTGCACCAAAGCCGCTGTTAGAAAATTCTAACATCTAAGCTATGATGCCCTGTGACGTCACAACGCATTTATCTCCACTTCAATTAATTCCCAAGAAAGACCGCAAAAACCAACAACAAAAAATTAATTTATTTTATTTTATTTTTATTTTTTTTATTTTAGTTTAGTTTATTTTATTTATATTTTTTTTATATTTTATTTTATTTTATTTTATTTTTATGTTTTTATATTTTATTTTCTGATATTTTATTTTTATTTTTTATTATATTTTTTTAATTTTATTTCACTTTACTTTTTTCCTATTTAAATTTTAAATTAAAACTTCTTTAAAATAATCTGTATATAAGATATTATGATGAAGTCAATAATTTAATTTTGTTATTTTCGTTTTCCCGTTTCAGGTATGTGAAAACTCTCAAATACTCACATGAAATGTATGTCTTATGTAAGTAAATCTAAACAACATAGTTATAAAATGTATACTTTACGCCATTGCAAAGTGGGTTGCCATAAACGACCCTCAACAGCAAAAACCCACAGCTGCTTTTTGGATTCCGCTTAAGCCATTACGCTTTCGTAATCAATGCTATTGAAAATTATAGTAGCCCTAACTAGACTTAGGGCCATTTTAGCGGCACTTTTATGTAACAAAACAATACTGAAACAAATCAGTGACCTCCTTAGGTATTGATAACTACTGTTTTCTATTATTGAAAGCAATATAATACAATATGATAATAATAATATAAATAGTTACGTACGTAGCAGATATTGTATTGGCTTAGCGAGCCTACAAAGTTCGTGTCTTCAGTCTTTCGTTTAACTTTGCTTTTTCTTTACTTAGTGCTGGTCAAACAACAATTTTTATTTGCCATTTATAGCTCAACACATGCTAACGGTATAAGACGTAAGAATGCACACAAAGTCACATATCACTTCAATTCATTTCCCACATTTCCGCAAAGCGGCAAAGTACAACAAAATACATAGCTCCTTTTAAGTTACAGAAAGGTGTACGAATAATGCGCAAAAGCTAACTGACCAATACATTTGTTATTACAATCATACTTTTATATCAAAAGCAATGTTGTTGGCAGCGTGTGACTTCAATGCCCGAATGCGCTTTAACCTATATTTTTTACTTGGCTGCACCGGAGTGGTAGAACATAGTGTAAGCTAATGCCTAGTAGCCAAATAAGGCGGACTTTAGAATAAGCGGAAGAAAATAATAAAGTTGCGCCATTATTTTCTGGGTGGTAAAGACTCAAGCGTAAAGTGAAAATAAATAAATAAGTTAAGATGAAATAAAATAAAATAAAATAAAATAAAATAAAATAAAATAAAATAAAATAAAATAAAATAAAATAAAATAAAATAAATAAAATAAAATCAAATAAAATCAAATAAAATAAAATAAAATAAAATAAAATAAAATAAAATAAAAGAAAATAAAATAAAATAAAACAAAACAAAATAAAATAAAATAAAATAAAATAAAATAAAATAAAATAAAATAAAATAAAATAAAGTAAGATAAAATAAATAGAAATAAAATAAAATAAGATAAAATAAAATAAAATAAAATAATATTTTTGAGAAAGTTCATATTTTATTTTTCTTTTTTTTCACTTTCGAGATTCGATTTACAAAAGACAAAATCCAATACTTATATAACTCTCACACAACAGTAACAGTAACATTAACATACATTTTCATTGCACTGGTCAAACGAGCTAGAACACAATTCGCAGCCAGCATCATCAGCAGCGAAGCAATCAGTGGCAAACGATCGGCGCTAGATGTGCTTTAAGGCTATAAAACCGGTAACAACAAATAGTGCCAAATAAGCTAAGAAACAACTAGAAATGCATGCGCCAACGAGCGCATTGTCGTACATTTCCACACACACGCACGCATACACAAAAGATATTTAGCGGTGCATTACATAGCAAAAGACTTGTTTGCATTCTCTGACCAAGTTCCGCATTAGCGTGTCACACTTCAACGTATGATTCTTGTTATGCTGCTGCTTCTTCTGCTTTTGCGTCATCAACCGACATTTGGTATTTTGTTTATTTTCAGCATAAATGAGGTTATGTAAGCGTATGTAATATTGTTATTGTAACTTGTTGTAGCGTCTTTGATGCAACACGCATCAATCGAACAGGTTCTGTATGTGCTGTGAAAATTGCTTAAGAGTGGTAACAGAAAATTTAAAAATAAAACGAAATTGCGAAAAGAATTATAGAATTTCATTACGTAAAGTATGTCATGTAGCTTATCTGTCTGTCAATTGTCTTACGCAAATAATGCGCATTTGCATTTGTTAACAAATTTTATTAGCTGCGCTTAGCCTATGACCGCTTTATCTAGCTATCAATTAACTTTTACGAATTAATTACGAAATAAATTGAGTTGATTGTTTATTTGATGTGCGTTTATATACAGTTTGGCTATACAATAAATTTCCACTTGCAACATTAATTTAGCACATTTGCATTGCTTAATGTGTTGTTCTTCACAATTGTGTTGGCATCTTTTTTTTCGAATTTTTTTCTTTGGATTTTTTTAAATTTTTTGTTTTTGAATTTTTTTGTTCTTTGCGTACGTTCTTACGCAGATTTATTGCATTTGGCATTCAAAGTTAGCGCTTTACCTAGCATGTCTTATTTTGCCGCTGTAATCGCTTTTTAATGTCAGCAATTACAGTTAATTTTTGCTGTGTATCGACATTGCAGTGGCAAGTTTGTTGCTTAAGTCTTTTGTTCGTTTGCGCAGAAATAAACTACAAGGCAAAATTTAGTGCTTTTTTTTTCAAACATATTATTGAATTGTAATATTGAACTTCAATTAACCTCACAATAAATCTTCATAATAAATGCTTATCATTTATTTTTCCTAAATATGCGCCTCTTCACACTCTGCGCCCAAAATGTTTTCGTGTTGATCAACGAGTTTACAAAATCTTTAAAGTTTTGGTTTTTTATGAATATTTGAATTTCAAAATTTTTGTTGACATTTTTTCTTTTGTCAACAAATATACTTCGCCTATTGAATTCACGAAAACCAGCCCTTTTGCATATCCAACGTGTTAACGGCTGCACCTTGAAGATATAAATAGTTGGCATTCTTCATCACACATTTTCTGGATATTTTTTTTTTTCATTGCATATTAAATTTTTTTTCTGGTTTTAAATCACACACGCCTATCATCTAGGTGTTTGTAGGGCGTTCAAATTTTAATTCAAAATGACTTAAGTTTAGCTCTTCATTATAATTTTTTCATTTATTTTTATCTCATAAAAAATGATTTGCGGCTATCATTAAAGCGTAAATGCAATTTTTATATATTTCTCACACCACATAAATTTAAATATTTCTCATTATCTAGAAATAACATATTTTTTTTGTTGCGTTTGAAATGAAAAAAAAAAAAATGCAAATTAACTGACTGGAATACATTTTTGCCGTTCGCGCATTTTTTTTTTTTAAATTAAAAGCTTAAAGGCGAAAAAGTGTACTGAAACATATTTGGCAATTTTAAAATGTGCATGAAAATGCTTAATTAATCAACTAATTGAGATTGTATTATAAAATGAATTCAAAAGTTTAGTCTTCAATATAGGAAATTTCTGACCTTAGGCTTTAGACACAATACTAGTGCTGCTAAGCAAGTGAAGGGAAGTTATGTATATTGGCTACTTCAACTATCGCTGGATTTTAAAATTAAAATACATAGCTATGGATGATATTTTTTATTAAAACTTTCACAAGCTGGAGGTACTTTGTATTATTAATTAATAAATTTCATGAGGTTTAAAAGGTATTTTCCATGAGAACGCTGAAGAATACAGAGAAAAAATAGACTGAATCATGCTAAAGTAGAGGTATTGGTGCTGGATTTTCAAAGCCTTGGAAAGTAATACTAATTCATTCTTACTTTTACGCTTATCCACTCGAAAAAGGCAGATTTAGCTCAGCTTAGAGATCACGCAATTGAATTTTTTTTTTCAAATTTAATTTTTTACGTATTTTGTTGTTGGTTTTTATGGGCTGCTCATTTTACATATTTCTGCAAACTTTTTTGAGCACAAGACCAGTTGATAATAATTCTTAGTCAATTATTATTATTTTAAGCTTTTTTACATGAAATTTTTTTTACATAAATTTTTTTTTGCGATTCGTATTTTTTTCCGTTTTTTTTTTTTAATTTTGATGATTAAAATAGTGGAACTTTTTACTTAATTTTGTAGCTATTATTTTGTTATACTTTTTTATAAAATTTTTTTCTTATTTAATTTTCTTTTCTTGTTTACTTAAAAAATGTGCTTTTGTGTTAATGTTTTTTTTATTTGTTTGTAATTTTTTTTTTTGGGTTTTAATAATTTTTTTGGTTTTTAATAATTTTTTTTGTTAAAACATTTTTTTTTCAAATTTCACAGACGACGCGATTTCTAGTATAGTATATACTGAATACTAGTTGTACTACTTCTTGAATTTTTAAAGCCTCTTTTTTTACATAAGGAATTTTATTGGCTTAATTTTTTTCTACCTTTTTCTAAATTTTTTATTCATATTTTCTTTGGATTTTTTTCTTATTTTATTTATTATTTAATTAAATTTTTTTTTTTCAATAAAAAAATTCGTTTTATTTTGAATTTTTTTTTGTTTTTACAAATTTCTTGTTTGTTGTTCTTGTTTAAAATTTTTTTTGTCAAATTTCACAGACAAGGCGATTTTAGTCCTATTCCTTAATTATTTAAAACTTTTCTCTTTTACATACAAAATTGTATGTTTAATTTTGATTTTTGTTTATGTTAATTTTTCGGTCCCCTTTTCTGTTTCATTCCTCAAAATTATTTCGGGTTCGATCTAGTTTCCAAGAAACAGTTGAATATTTTGCAGCCAGAAAGTAGCCTCTGGTAGGGTGCGTAGATACCTCTACCATTCGATTTAGATCCATCAAGAGTACTAAAAGTCTAGAATTAACTAAACTAACCCAACTACAAAAGAAAAGAATAGCAAATCAGGCGCCTTGAATAATAATTCACTGACCAGGAAAAGCTTACATAAATTGCAATTAATAATTACCAACTATTATGAACTCAACGAACTACACATTTCGCTACTTCACTAAAAACGAATTGACTTTGCGGATGCTAACTTGCACTCATCACCTCACTTAAACTCACGACTCACCGCAGCTAATACAGCAACAGAGCAACAGCAGCATCTCCATTTATATTCTCAAACAAAAAAAAAAACGCACACATAAGTGATCTAAGCTTTTTTATGGTCTCCAAAGCGGCTTAGAATCTTTCCATAAACAATAGACCGCAGGCGGAAAATTCTGCCACCTCACTCTGCTGTGGTAATCATAAACGCAACGGAAGCGGGCGTTGCCATAATAAGTTTGACTTTTAAAAGCTTCTTAAGCCGCAGTCGCAGCCACAGATTGAATTTGTAGCGACTAATTGGCGGTTGCGTGAATTTGAACTGTTCTAATCCGACGCCGACTAACAATCTGTAAGCTAGAGTTGCTAATGGAAAAACACTCAATGCCAATGAAGAAGCAAACCGCGATAATTATTATTTATTTTCACTTTAACTTAGAAGGAAAGGAGGCAATTTGTCGGCTTTTCTTAATTAATGGTGCACTTCCTGGTGAAAACCGTCAGCAGATTATTGCCGTAGTTTATTGCAATCCAATTTTATTGCAAAGTAGAGAAAAACAAATAAAACAAAATCGATTATAGTTTAATGAAATTAAAAACTTTTTAGTGGGCGAAAAATAGATTTTTTGACGTTCAAGAGTAATCTTAACCGTAACCGTATACTCAACTTTTACCAAACAAATAACTGCAACCGTATCCATTACCATATCTTTACTAAGTATGTTTCCGAAATCAAAGCTTATTGGAGTCCTAACTGTATTAGACTATCAATTGCCACAACAACATAACCGTAACTATAACCGAGAGACTTATCGGAACCATCACTACAAACTTGGCAGTATTGACAGTCTTAAACGATATTAAAAACCGCAACTGTAACCGTAATTTCAACTGTTATCAAATATTTAACCATAGCTTAAGTCCTTAATTTTAGAAGTCATGAGGCTAATCGTAACCGTAACTAAAATGTTAAACGAAACGAAAGAGTACCTTCTGCTTCAACTGTTAGAAGAATTGTTAAGTGAAACGTGACCGTAACCGTGGCCCCAACTGTTATCAGTATTATTTATAATAACACCTTAAGTCCTAAGTATTAACAGAAATATCTCCGAAACCGTGACCGTAATATTTGTCGTAAGAGAAATGCCAAACTTAGCCATTGGGTTGCTAGAACTATTACGTATTCCATTATCCTATCCCTGAAGTACCCTTCATTATTGTCAACATCAAAGCCGTAACCGTAAGTCCAACCATGAATATAAGCGCACCGTAATAGTCTCGATAGTGTATAACTGCACGGTTACGGTCTCATTTATGACTACTGTTTAAGCTAACCTCCGCAGTCAACACTTATGTTATAGTTACGGCTGTGGTTATGTTACGTTTATAGTTACGGCGACGTTAATGGTTACCGGGGTGATTACTCGTGCAGTTATGACGAAGTAAAAGCTTCGAACAGAGTTAAAAATGGTGAGAGCTGTAGATGGAGCTGCTTCAAAATTATCGTTACGATTACTAATAAAGTTTCGGTCAGCGGCCACTGGTCGTTTAAAGCCGGAGTTATACCATTACGTAGGCCCAGCTGCCATGGGAAGGGCTAAAAATAATAATAATAATAAATAAATGTCCACTTCCCCGTTTGTTATGCATGCTTTATCTTCATCATCATAGGCATCATTATTCAAATTTTAATTATCATCAAACTAAAATTAATTTGTCTTTTTTATCCTTTGTCTTCCTCTTCTTCTTTACCATATTTACTTTACTTTTCTCTACCCTTTTTCATTTACACTTCCTTGCCTTTCTCCTATTTCCATTTTCTATCACTGTTTTTTCACTGTTCCATTTTCTTATTCTTCCCCTTGCTTGCCTTCCCGTTTTCTCTTCTTATTTTCCCCTCACCCAACATCATTCTGCTCTGGCTTATCGTCCTCATGTCAACTCTGACGTTATCATAAGTGTTATGCAATATAAAGTAATTTCGCTTTATTTTATTATAAGCCCACTCAAGAAACACAAAATTATTAAACATTTTCTTTTCACTTAGAGAAGTATGTAAATGTAAACAATTGCAAATTAGCCTCTAGCACCCACAAAAACATCCGTCAGACATCAGCCATCAACCATCAGCATACTGAGTTTTTAAACAACTTGCAGCAGTGTCGAAAGCATGTCCAAGCGGTGAAAGGCAATTTCCATTAAATTAATTAAAAAAAAGTAAGCAATTTCACATTTTAATAAAAATTAGTTTTTCGCGCATGAAATTGCCTTAGAGACAAGTTTTTCAGCAAATTTAATTTTTTTATATTATTTTTTTATGATTTCCGTTTGCGTGGGTGTTGACTCCGCTTAATTGATGCCAACAACGCAACTTGCAAAACTTTTAATCAAAGGTCAAAATAGACAACTCAATCAGGAAGAAGTGAGCGCTTTAGATGTAGTGATAGGTTAGAAAAAAGTTATCGGAACAAAAGTCAGTAGACTAACTGACGGGCTCCCGTCATAAATTCAGACAACAAAAATTCAGAAACACATATTTTCAGAAATTTTTTTTCAGAAAGTCAAAATTCAGAAGTCAAAATTCAGAAGTCAAAATTCAGAAGTAAAAATTCAGAAGTCAAAATTGAGAAAGTAACCAGAAAAAACATTAAATTTTGCGCAGATCCCCAATTCGGGACCCGATCCACGTTTTTTATGTGCAGAACACCTTTCCGCATAGGCGGCCTTCGGCCGCGCTTCAAAAAATAACCCTGGGCTACGCCATTCCAACTCCAGGTGGTTGCCCTGAACGGTGGCAACATGCCACCGTTCCGACTCTATGGGCCACTTTTTTCTCACAGGGTAATTTGTGATTACAACAACCACATGAAAATGACAGAAAAATTGTGAACTTTAACTGCAAATATCTCGCAAAATTCTAAAAATATCGGATTTCCCCCTCCAGATTATTCATTTTTTCATTCATTTTTCTGTTAAGTGATTTCTGAATTTTTCATTCTGAATTTTTAGTTTCTGAAAAAAGTTTTCTGAATTTTTCGTTCTGACTTTTGGTTTTTGAAAAATGGTTTCTGAATAAATTTTTCCGAAAAATTGTATTTCTGAATTTTTTCCGTCTGAGTTTATGGGGGGCACCTAACTGACGCGATTGGTAAAGCATAGAAAGTTAACTGCGTCAACAAACTCCCTACCGTAGGTGATATATAGAAAAAGGATCCAGTCGCTCTAGTACTAAGGCCTTTAGGTACCATGTTTATAGATGTGGGAGCCTTGGGCTTGATGCCTTGGCTTATCTTAATTATAATCGATTATACTACCGAAATATTGATAATAACATTGATAGTAATGATGATAGTATCTATTGATACTTTTGATTTGAAAAATTTTCTTAATTGCTAGTAAAGTACAATAGAGACAGAAAAATATCGATATTATTTAATATCGGTACATACCGATAGCACCGAAGGACACTGTCGATACATCGATTTTATCGAGTTTTGCACACTTTGAAAAAAATATCTTTAAACTGGGCAGATTTATACTTCATTAGAGGATATATTTATACTCTAACCAATACTATTGAAAATATCGATATAAAAAACATCGATTCTAGCGAAGTCAGAAATAAATTATCGATAGTTCTATTGATTCTTTAACACCACTAGTTGATACTGGAAAAAGAATATAATTTAAATGGTTATTATTGATAATTTCAAAAATACTTTAATCCATTTCTAATCGAAGATTTTTTCAAATCGATTAATTTCGTGTAATCGATTGCGACGATTAAAGATTAGTTTAACTCATCTAAAACAGAGGGCAAAGTAAATAAAGTCCCCAAAATTATTGGCTACACTCGATAATATGCAAATACGAAAATTTTGTCAACTTAACTTATTTTTTGTTACTCATTTGATATTTCAACCAACTCATTTAGGCTTTTCCAACAACAACAAAAAGTAATCTACTTTGCATTTACTCAACTCTAACTGGTCTCGCCGTTTGTTGCAATGCTACGATTTCACTACGTCACTGTCTACCGCATGCACTCAAGGTTGACTGCTTAGTAAACCGTTAATTTTGGGTTTTTAATTAGTTTTTATATTCAATTTGTTGAATTTTGATATTTGTTAATATATATATTTTTTTTTTGCAAATGTTCTCATTTCGCAATCACAGCTGCACTAGAATAACGTGAAATATAATATTTTAGGGTGCTCAGTATGACTGGTTGAGTATATTACATGGGCGCTGACGCGATTTCACTTGCTTGTTGTTGTATGCTTACTTTTGATTTGGTTGTTGATTAGTTGGTTTCTTGATTCTTTGCAGACTTTTTGTCATTTCTGTGTTAGCAAAAAACTGGTTGCATAAGTCGTCGTATGCGATTTGATTTGATTACGTAGCTGATATTTTCGTTTGTCATATGAACTTGTTTACAGAATATTCAATTAGAATTGTGGTAATGGGATTATGTCATGAAAGAACGCTTATGATTGATAAATGAATGGATTTCGAGGCAATAAATATTCAGAACAAAGATTTTTTCAAGCAAAATTATTATAAAAAAAACTTTCAGGCAAAAAAAAAATCTATAGGTAAACTTTTAAAATTATATGTAAATCGAGTATTGAAAATAGTTTTCTATCCTTTTTAAACAATATTAAAATAATAAAAAAACAATTATTTTTAAAATTTACGGTATTTCGAAATGCCAAAAAATTATTTCAAAACATTTTAATTATTTTTCTCAAACATTTTAAAAACTTCTTGTATACAAATTTTCCAGATTTCTAGATTTGAGTAATACATCTTAATATTTTCGAACAGAAAGTATTAAAATTTGAATAAATTTTTCTTGCGTGAAAGCTATTTGAAACATTTGCAAAAGATATGGAAATTTACGATATTTCAAACAATTTTTTTAGATATATAAAAATATTATAAAAGCTTCCGAGTGCGATTTCTCCAGATTTTTAGACTTGAGAAGAGGCAGAGTTTTACAATTTGTATAAATTTTTACGTGTAAAAAATATTCTAAACCTTTTGCAAAAGATTTGAAAACTTACGATATTTCCAAAAATACTTCAAACCCTTCCGTAAATGCTATAAAAACTTTTCCAGGACGATTTTTTCGGATAGTAAATTCAAATGCGTAAACTTACAATGTATTCCATTGTTGTGTGAAGTTTTTCAAAATTTACGATATTTAAAAAAATTCCAAAAAATTTCGAAAATTTACGAGATTTCAAAAACCCCAAAAAAATTAATGCATAAAAACCTTATTTCGTACACACCAATTAGCAACTTTTCTAAACACACATTTAAATAATTTATAGATTTGGGTATGGTGAATGTAAATATGTAAACAAAATTAAATTTTTTTTGTTAAAAGAACGGTAATATATTTCAAACAACCAAAAAAAAACATACATACGAATAACTTCAGTGCGCAGTTTTATTATTTGAATATTCCAAAAACATTTTTTTTTTAGTTTACGATATTCACAAAACTCCACAATACATTTCGAAAACTTACGATATTTCCAGAAAAATATATTTTAAAAAAAGAATGCATTACAAACTTTAAAAAAAATTTACGAAATTTACGATATTTCCAAAACTCAGAACAATAAAAGATCACAAAAGAATAATTTGTGATGTTAAATTTAAGAAGGGGAAAATAAAAAACTTTTTTAAAATTTACGATATTTCTAAAACTCAAAATTGACCCTTCGGCAGGAGCATATCCATTAAACTGCTCGTAAAGTCGTATGTTAATATTAGGTACACCTTTTTATCTTGAGCCTCTTTAACCATCCGCAAAGAGAAGAAAACGATTTCCAGTCAGTTGATTCTAACGACTGTCATTACCTTGTAAATGTATCTAAATTACAAATTGTAATTAATTATAAATAAAATTTTCACGCCACTTCATTTTAATTAATTCCTTCTAAACGCGCGTTAAATCAGTTTTATTGCTTGGAATTCATTAAGAAATATTTTATTGCTCTGCAAGAATAAGAACTGGAATTAATTAACGAATGTCATTGGGCAAACCAATAAATTCTTGAGCAAAATATTTGTCGCTTACTGAAAAAAAAATAAAAAAAATAGAATTTTAAGAATAAAAAATGTGGACAGGTTATAAAAACTAAACTGGTTAACTAGTGCAGAAGTCGGATTAAGTATTTATGGTGGAATTGAATGACAGATAATAAGACTAATGCGGATCATGCGATAAATTCCTGACGACTTAAGAACGAAAAACTTGATTGGTATTAAATAACATACGATTTATATTTGCAGAATTATCGATATTTCATGATTTTTTTTTTATAGTTAACTTGTTTAAAATGTAGTCAGCAGAAAAATGTTCATCTAGAAATTTCTGTTTCTTTTTTCAACTCAGAGAGGGGCGTGCCTCTCCTTACTCTGTTATATTTACTGAGTTAGGATGCTTTAAAACTTATTCTGCATTTAATTAAATAAAATCTGGAGCGTAGAAGAGGTATATATTCTAGCTGCTAAGAATTTGCAGTTATTTAAATTATCGATATCGAGATCGATATCACTTTCAAATTTTGTGTTTGTCGCAACCATGATCCCTCCCAAGGTTTTTTTTTGAATATCTGTAGGGATTAACAGTTTTTATTTAAACAGAATTAGGAGAAATGAGAGACAAACTTGAAGAAAGCGATGGCTATACCCATACATATATTTTGGAAGATATTAGCCTTTTCAACAGAGATGTGAAATAATTTTATTAAAAATAATTTTTGTTTTTTTTTTTAATATAAAAAAAAAATTTTTTTAAGTTTTTTAGTAATTTTTTTTTTGTTTCTTGTACATTTTTGTTTTATAATTTTCTTAAGGTTTTTTTAATTTTAATTTGTTTTTATACTTGAATATTTTTTTTTAAATTTTGAACAAATATTTTTGTGTCTTAACCATTTTCAACAAAGAATTGAAATAATTTTAATAAAGAAGTATTTTTCTTTTTTTAATTTTTCAGTAACTTTTTTTTTTATTTCTTGTACATTTTTTTTTAAATTTCTTAAAACTTTAGTTCAAAAAATTTTGTTTTTATTTCTTGAACATATTTTTTTAATAAAAAATTTTTTTTTAACAATATTTTTGTATCTTAACCATTTTCAGCAGAGAATTGAATTTTTTTTTATTTCTTGAATTTTTTTTTAAATATCTTAAAGTTTTTTTTAAACAAAAATTTTTTTGTCTTGAATAGTCCAAATGGTTTTTGATGTGGCATGTGTTTTCTTTAGTTTTTTCACTTGAATTACAAAAGTAATACGAAAATAATTATTAAGACTGCGTGCTTCTTAATGCCTCACGAGAGAACACCCCACCGATTCTTAAAAAAGACTTAAAAAAAATTCGGTTGAAACTATGCGTTTTTATAAATTATTTATTTAAAAATTTATTGGAACACCACAAAATGTTACTTCAACATAAGTTTTTAATGTTTTCTTTTTTCATTTTCTATTTTTTATTCCTCCAAAGCGTATAAAAAATTTCAACCCACCTTAATTATATAAATTTTTTTTAATTTTCTGTTTTTGTGAAGCACACATTTACTTCAAAACGAAAAAAAGTTTATAACCCTAATGCTCACTATCGATTAGTTTGCACTAACCATCAAAAGCATATGAAAAGTGCTCGAAATAATTTCAGAGTATTTTTTTTTTATTGAACTTTATCTGAACTTGAATTATTTAGTAATGTGACCCCCATAAAATATACATAAAATTGTTTAAACAAGTGTATCTCAAAATATGATTAAGATATACAACAATAGTAACAACAAAAGAAAAGATTACAGAAAACAAAATGAATAAACAGACAGAAAATAAAAAATATCTCGGTGAACACAATCACACAAACAAAAACAACAACAACAAATGTACACAAAAGCAAATTGCCCATTAAAATATGTTAGTTTATTATCATTAGATTATAAACTTCGGAGTATGAAAGATATGAGCAAACTGTAGATACTCGTATGTATGTACATATGTATGTCTCTAGGTAAGCAGAAGCGTCGACAAAAACAGCTGATAACTCGGTACAAAAATGCTGAAATTTATTTGAGTTGAAAAAACATATTGTGTACGAATATCAAAGTTTAGTATAAATATTATGCATGTGTGTGTGAGTATGTTTGCCTTAGAATAAATTAATATTTTACTCCACATTTTCTATTTATATATCAAGCAATTAATTATTTCGCTGCGAGTTAGTGAGAAAAACCTTTTTGCTTGAGCTGAAGAAAACAGTTAAGATTCAAACGCGCGCTTGTGTGGGTTAAACGAAAATTTTCCAGCAAACGAGTTTGGTATGCCACTTTCCCAATCTAATAGACAGATTTCATTGAAAAGATCTCATTAGCTGGATAAGCATTATCGATTATCAAACCTCTTCCATGAAAATATGTGGCAGAAACGGCTGCGTTGTTTGCTTGCGAGAAAATCATGCCACAACAGCGTTTAAAACAACAACAAAACGATGCAGTGATTGAGGTGATTAATATCGAAGAGAAACAGTTTAAGTATCTATATGAGTAAAAAGTATTCTACTAAAAAAATCAATTTGTTAAAAAAGCAATCAAAAGTCATAAACCATGGCCTAGATTTGTCTAGGTTGTCTGCAGCAAACTGCGGAAATTGTTATTAATTGAAAAATATTTAAAAAAATTTTTTTTTTAATTCTTTTTTCTCAAAAAATTGCTTTGTTCTTGATCTCTTAATGGAAAATCGTGTGTAATAGTATTCGTGTAAAAGCAAAACACTAATCCAACTGCTCACAGTGTGAAGTCGTCTATGTGGGGAGCAGCAAGTTAATTAGCTTGAGCAGAAAAATTATTTAATTGTTTATGGTTAGAATGAAAGAAGCAATTATAATTGTTTAAAACTTGAGAAAGTAACTTTTTCTTGACTGCTTAGTGACGTGATAAATAATTTTTAAAGAGATTAACAGGGAGAGAGAGCGAAATAGAGGCTCGATGTCGTGGTGTTGCATTGTTGGTGGTACGAAAAAACTCCAGCGTTTTACTGCGTGTCAGAACTAATAAGAAACTGAGTCCGCAGCACTTTTGTTTGATACCCATATTGTACTAAATGTATTTTGGGGCACATTGGTCCATATAACGGCCGATAACTTCGAAACTGGTCAAGGTATCACAACAAGTGATATCTCAGATTTTAAGTTAAAGGTCCAGTAATACAACAGTAAAAGTCCCATTTAATTCTATTCAGCAATCCTTGTGTGATGTGCGCACAAACATACATACAAACAGACACAAATTCTAAAAACGATTGATTTGGCTCCTATTGGGTTAATAATGATATGTGCTATCGATTTTTCTTAAATATCTGCAATGTATTGGCCTGTAATAAGAAAGATATATCAGTAACAGAATGGAAATTTGATATCGAGACGCTACGTATGACACAGAAAGCTTTTAATTTCTCCTTCCAACTTTCTTCGTACCTCCGCTGACGACGCTATAGGAATACATAGAGCTTGGAAGAAAAACTTATATGATACAAAATCTCACTCCTACTGAGGAAATAGGGACGCTCAATAATGCTATCCTGAGACGAGGGAGGAAGTTTGAGGAGCTTGATATGATTGTTGAAAGAAATAATGATCATACCAAAAGCTCCGGTGGATGATGAAATATTTCCAGACCGCGCAAAATTTTTGCAGGGACTCTAATTATGACCTGATATCTAATGCAAAAAGTGTTAAGTAGGGAGCACATTTATTACCTCCTTTAGTTACCCCAGTAACTGGCCTCAGAAAGTAAGCCCCACCCCGCTCCACTATAAAAAAGTAAAGATAGAACTGACCTTCATACGAAATAATAAGGAGCTTGGGGAAGACCGATTACCAACCGTGGTGTTCAAACACAAAAATGAAAAATTGGTCAAAATCATAAAAATTATAGGCCGCCTAGGGCATGCCTCCAAATTAAAACTTAAGCTTGCTCTCTCCGCACGATTCACACTTAAAGATATGCTCACTAATTACCCAGGAAACGATCTCTTTGATGTCGGATACAAGGTTCTATAGAGCGTATTTTACGAAATATTGAAGACCACTGTGCCTAGGCTGATTGGACCTTATCAGCTGGCCGACAAAATCTTTTAAGTCTATGCCAAACAAATCTCCTTGATATGCTAAACTCTGGAGAGAACCCAATATAATGGGATAAACGGTCACCAGTTCGATGTAAATTAGTTTTTGATAGCACCAAAAAGAGCTGATTGAATGCTGTTATATCCGGAATGACTTGCGTGGTTAATCAAAGTGACCAATTTTCATTCCATTTCAGTTCCCCCTTGAGGACACTACGTTGAGATCAAGGCCGCTGTCAATATATGTAAGAGCTCATTTCTCCTCTCAATCATTTGATACACACATCTCTTTCATGAAAAGTTGAATTTAGCAAGAGATGCTATAGAATTTCTACTACCCATGACCCGCTTGAGTCATTGAGTTACAGTGCAAATGTTCTACATATTTTTGTTATTTCAATTGAAAAATATTTTATCATACTTTCAAAAAAAATTGTCACGTAGCTGTATGCAAATATGACAACCAAACGTTACAAAGCAAACAGCGGAGAAAGCAGATAATTGCAGATAATGAAGCTTATCTAGAAATCTAACAGTTTGTTGACACTGATAGGATTTTTTGCAAAGTCGCAAGCAAGAAGAATGAGAAATGAGTTCAGAGAGAGATGGAATTTGGAAAAAGCTAGAACGCAAATTACTAAAGAAGAGTTGATATTTTATTTAAAAAAAAATAAAAGAAAAATGTACGAAAGAAGCAAATATTTGATATAGAAACCGGGTTGTCGGACGGAAGTATTTAAAATTTTTTTCAATTTTCTTTAATCGTGTTTTTATCAAAAGCAAAAACTGAATAAAATTAAATATTTCACCCAAACAACAAAACTTAAAAGTAATTTTAAAGCTCCTTAAATCTGCCTACTAAATATGGTCTTGATATTAAGATAAAAAAATGTATGGCAACCCCAGATATTTCCTAAAGAAACTCTGTCATAAGGCCTTACCAAATTGCTTTATAAATTTTCTGAAATTTAGTTTGGCCTTGAGCTCATTTACTAGGGCAAACATACATTCTCCTAACATAATCCACTTTACTTAACTTTACGGACTTTATTGCCAAATTTAATGCTGAAAATTGCATGGTTCGTATATATATTAGGGTGGTCTATAAAAATCAAATGAAGGAGGTTTTTTCGGCTAAATTTTCCAATCGAAGATATCACATTTAAATTTTTAACCGATTGCAGACTGTTCGGGTGTATCGCGCAGTTAAGTTTTCTCCAGCGCTATCTAATCTTTTGCACATATTTAAAATTTCTTCACAGTGTTATCTAAACTGTTAACCATTTCCAATCGGCACCCAAACCTGTTATCTGACATCTTTGCCCGTAGTAACGATTAATGGGGCCGAAACAAAAACTTCATTTTCTTTCTTCAAGCACGACCCTAATATGCATATATACACACTTGCCACACATCGCTAATATGCATGTATGCATCAACATTTGATTGTTCACAATTCAATAATCTAAAATATCTTCAAAGTCAAGGCTATGACTTTCCCAATTCAATTCGTATAATTTCGAAACGGAAATTATAGTGTATCAACCCTGTAGTTATGCCACTCTACGAACTTTATCACCAACACGTACAACTGTGCAATATAGAAACACACATACATACACATGCATTTTTCTGCTTAAATATTTCCACATAAAATTTAATTTGTTGAAAATTTTTCCACAACATAATTTTATGAATATTTTCCAAGGAATTACCGTAGCGCTAAGTGAAACCACTTAACCCTTAACTGACCAAAATTGTCCATAGATTATACAGGTTCGACAAAATCTCAAAGTACGAGAGTCGATCAGTAAGTACTGTGGTGATATAATTTTTTTTTTTTATTTTTGATGTGAAACCCCTTTTGTTCCTGGCATGGACGCATACCGTGAGTTACGCTGAAAGAAGCAAACCTTAGGGTTAAGTTGAGCAAGAAACGACTTGGGAGTTAACAAAAACCAAGTGAGGCCAAAAATTTTGTGAACCCTATTTTATTTTATTTTCTTTTCTTTTATTTTATTTTATTGTATTTTATTTTATTTTATTTTTTTATTTTATTTTATTTTATTTTATTTTATTTTATTTTATTTTATTTTATTTATTTTATTTTATTTTATTTTATTTTATTTTATTATATTTTATTTTATTTTATTTTATTTTTTTTTTATTTTTTTATTTTATTTTATTCTAATTTATTTTATTTTATTTTTTTATTTTATTTTTTTTATTTTATTTTATTTTATTTTATTTTTTTAAGGGATCTGATGATGAGCCTGGAAACTCTGAAACATGTAATCCTATCCATCGCTGTTGATTTTTCTTTGTAATTTTTCTCCAATTATCAATTTTTCCCAAAAACTGACAATAAAAATTCAACTATGAATTATTGTTCGGTGGTCTCAAGCTTGCTCAGAACTTACATATTTTATTGTATTTTATTTTATTTTATTTTATTTTATTTTATTTTATTTTATTTTATTTTATTTTTTTTAATTTTATTTTCTTTTATTTTATTGTATTTTTTTTTTAATTTCATTTTATTTTATTTCATTTTATATTATTTTATTTTGTTTCTTTACATTACTTACATAGCTGTCCTCGTGTCTTGATGTGATCTAAGTTAATAAAAGAAGTGTATTTCCATATGTACGTGCATGCATATACACATGCAAACAGTAATTTTCATCAACAAAACTCGCCACTGACCACCAGTCAACAACAAAATTAGCGCACAACAACAACTTGTATAGAAATTTGCAAAAAAAACTGCAATCCAAAGAAATTGAAATCCACCTCCAATTCGACGGTGAACGGAAATTATTACTTCGTGGTTTCTTTTCGATTAAAAAGCACATATGACCATACCAACATACTTACGAATGTACGAGTGTATGTATGTAGATAGGAACACCGAAAATAAGTGAGTTTATTTTTGCCCTGGGAGCTGATTTGTAAAAAGAGATGTGAATGGAAGGACGGCGGTGGAACTCACGGTACCGATGGCGAAGTTTTTCAAGCAGAATGGATTAGAAGATCCAGGAAATTTTAGAAAGCCTTCCTGAAATGTTATAGGAGGAACGTTAGTTTAGATTTGGGCAGCTTGGAACTTGGATCCGGTACTTCCACCTTAAAAGTACCCCTTTGAACAGTTTCGACCTATCTCGAGGCTAGCAGTTGATTTTGAGTATAACAACGTCTTCATTCCACCTGGGACTGGTTTCAAAAAATTTTTTTCTAAAATCTTGCTATTAGCGCTTTCCAACCTCCGAAGTTGAAGTAAACGGGACGCCCACCTCTAGCATAAAAAACTTACTTTAAAATTTTCACTTTCGTTTTCAGCTTTTATTGCCGCTAAGGCTGTAATGAATGATGCTGTCACAGACACAGTTCGAGCCACAGTCACAGTCAACCAAAGAAACAAAAAAAAACAAAGCAACGCGGCAGCAATACCAAGTCACCCAGCCGCTGACCGGCTCTGACAAGCCATACATGCGCTACAGCACAGAGGCGGGCGATGATGATGACTCGTTGGCCGTGCGGTCATTTGGTTGATCTGCGCGCTGATTGCTGTCTTTGCGCCGCTAAATTGTTGTTGTTATTGTTGTATTCGTTTCCTTTTTTGTCTTTTTGAGTGAAATAGTATACATTTCGATTTCGTTTTCATTTAACAACGAAAGTGAAATTATACATTTGTATGTTGGATGAATAAAAGAAACGAATTTAAATAAATTAACATAAGTTAATCACTGAAATATGCGTTTGAGTCTCGCTGCGTACGAATTGTGCCTGCGCTCAAGCTTAGCTGGTCTTGTCGGCGCGTCGCTTTCAATTCACTTTGTAAATTTTTTTTGTTTTTGTTTTCCTCTTTCGCATCGTATTGTCAATGTTTATTTATGTGCGCATATCACTTACAAGCTTTCTTGACGAAAAAAAAAAACAAAAAAAACAAAAAAAAAACTCGCATCAACATATTAATGAGGGTCAAGCCGCTTGTGAGAAACCGCTTTGGGCGCATTCAGCTGAATTTGGCGTGTGGAGCTTTGTGTGCGACGAGTGTGAATTTATTTAGCGTTCGTATAAATTTGAAATCATTGATTTTCTGTGTTTTTTTTTTTTCTAATTTAATTTATATGAAATTGTATGACAGTTAAATTTTCCATAGATTAAGCCAAAGTATCGACGTGTAGTTTCACTCGCTCTGGTAAAAGTTAAAAATAGTAATTTAATGTAACTCAGCATACAAGTTGATCTAAAAATAGTTAATGGAAATTTTATGAGGCAAGTTTTATTTATGAATGGAACATTAAATGGTTTCCTGCATATCTGCAGCTAAAAGAGAAATCTCATGGAATATGTCGATATGAATTAAAAGCCAAAAATGTGAGGTGTTGAACATTTTAAGGTGCCTGCATTGCAGCCCTGTAAAAAGTATACTAGGTGGCAACACTTAAGTATTAAAGCTTGAATTTCAAACTATAACCTTCACTAAAAATACCCCGCATTTACTGCCCATATTGACGTTTCTCAGCTAATTAAAACAAAAAAAAACTAGCTAAATTTTTTTGAATTTAATAAAGGTGGCAACCCCGTGGCAACCCCGTCGAGAGAAATTGAAAAGGCAGTATGAGAATGCACAAAAAATTATTAGGTGGCAACCCTGGTTGTGAAACCCACGTAGAATTTTTTTTTTCTTAAATCTACGTAAACTACTTTACTTTCGACACATAGATTGGCATATCTCACTTAGTTAAAAAAAATGTAACGAGGTGGCAACGCTGTAGAAACACGCTTAGTGGTAACACTCATGTATTAGGACTTGCAATTAGTCATTAACTTATTACCATTATTCAATTACCGTAAGTTTATTTTAATGGATTAAGTAATTCACTATAAATTAGTAGATATCTATAAAACTAACTATAATAGGATTACGTGGCAACCCTTAGAGTGAACTAAACCTTAATTTAATTTTTATTTTCAATACTACTTAAAGTAAATTAAGTTTGATATCCACGTGGGTATATCGTATTTCAAAATAAAATCGCAATAGACGTAGCCTTGTAGAAACATCCGCAGTGGCAACACCGAGGTACGACGTTTTGGACTTAATTTCACCATTGAAGTACCAGATTTCAGCTAAAATTGTTCCAGTTATTTTTTTCTCAGATGATAGGGAAAAAACTTTAAGTAATAAAGTTCGACAGTTGGGCCCTCTGTCTTTTACTTCAGCGGCCAGACAAGGAAGAAAGACAAGCTTTGTCATAGGGTTGGATGTCAGGAATAAAATAGAATACAGTTCCAAAGTCCGTAAAAAGTAAAAGAGAAATCAAAGTGACGAAGTCGTGATCCACGACGTCATCATTTATAAGAATAAATGTGAGGCCAAAAAGGGCAATTTTGAAGAAATTAATATTTTGACGAACCAAAAGGTCCAGCAGATGTCTAAAGCTTTTCCGATCCTGGCAAATTCCTGCAGAATTAATTACCGCTGAACGTCGATGGGTTGATATAATCGTTTTGTGTTCTCACTAAGAACCAAAACCTTAGGGGAAAGTTTTTGTGATACCAGTAACAACAACACAAAAGGCCAACAGCACCACTCACGTTATTCATTAAAATGGAATGCGTATTTTCGATGTTTATTAGAACTATGTAAATATTTGATATTCTAAATTTATAAAAAGTTAACAACTTCGCTTAACAATTTCAAAAATGTTCAAGTGAATGGAGAATGTTTTAAAGCATTTCAAGACAAATATTTGCTTCGACAACAAGAACAAGCCAGTCAATGTCATGGTTTGAGATAAATAAAAGCTTAACCGAAGTTGAAACGAAATGGAAAGTGGTTGAATGGGGCAAACAAAAATTTTATCAACATAAAAGATAGAAAAAAGACTACCGAAAAAAAAACCAACAAACAAAAAATGATTAAAAAGAAAACAAAAATAAAAAGAAGAAAATAAAAATAATAAGAAAAAATTATTAAAAAAAATTAATCAAAACATACAATTTCGCTTTCATCGATGCTTAACGCCGTCAAGCGTTCATGGGAGAAGCCGCAAAAATTCGTTGCAGCGAAACACTTGAGCGGAGCGCTTTGCAAATGAAATTCAAGATGAAATGCCAAAAGGTGAAATGGCAAGCTAAAAAGAAACAGCAACAACAATTGCATGCTTAAGCTTCCAAAAATTAAATAAAAAATCAAACAAAATAAAACCAATAAAGCAACCGAAGTTGGTAAACCAAAACAAAAACTGAGAACCAACAAATTACTTATAAACATATGTAAACAGTTATGTAGACATGTTGTTAGTTTATTTCGGTTACTGTTTTCGATTTTTTGTTTTTATTGCTGTTGTTGTAATCTGTGTGGCGGCTGTGCTGTTGTTTGTGGCGATCACAGGTGCCCATTGCCACTTATCTTATTGTTGTTGTTATTTGCTGCCGTTGCTTGTTTTGTTGTTGTTTATATGTCTCTTGTTGTTTTTGTGGTTGTCTTTGTTGTTTTTGCTGCATAAATTTATTTGCTTTCGCCGCTATTGCCGCACAAAACAAACACCTTTCCAATTTCACGACTTCACGACACTCCAATGTGAAGGTCCTCCAAATGTCCCTGCGGCGTTTTCGCAAGACAAATTTTCAATTTTTATTTTCTTGGTTTAGTGTAGCCAGCAAAAAATTTTAATTCAATCTCTCTTTGCTACAATTGTTGTTATTGTTGCCTTCTGCCTACCTATCTGTGACGCTGTTTGGTTGGCGCATGCGCGGCTGTCCACTGCAATTACCCAATTTGACGTCACACCAAGCGCAGCTGACTGCCACTGTTAAACTTTGGTGAATGGTTATTTTTCGAAAAGTGTCTGTTTAACTCTCTGGTAATTGGTTCGATAATTTATTGTTGCTTTTATTGAAATCAGAAACCTACAGGCTGGGTTAAGTGCAATTACTTAAAAGTGACAATTCATGATTTTCCCTTAAGTTGTTGTAGTTATTTTGCGGTAATGAATTTGGTTCAAACATTTGGCGTATTTTTTTAAGTTTCTCTGAAGCATGAAAGCTTAAAGGTTTCTGATCTGATAAAAGCTTCTAGTACTAATAGAAAAGTTTTGGAAAGCCACAAAAGTTCAAAACTGGATGCTATTTTGTCATTTTGTCTAAACCTGATTTTACACCAAAACACTCAAAACTAAGTAGGAAAAAGCTTAAAATTTAAACCTCACTTTTAAAAAACTACATAAAATTTTTTTTCCTAATAAACGCTTTTCATGTAAGCAATGAAAAAAGCTCTTTAATATTTTCTTTAAGTTTCTCAGTGAAATAAAAACATTAAAACGAAAACGGTTTATGTACAGGCTAAAATCGTTAAAACCCTACTTTCAAAGAAGCTTAAAGCTTTCTCAAAAGCGATTGAGGCAGCAAACACGCTTAAAATCTAAAGACACCACTAGAATTTGTTTACCCAAACCAAATCAATGCGTTAAAATGGAACAAAATACTTATCTAAAAGCTTTGTGATTTGAAGCTTTTCATACAAAAAAGACAAAATAATTACAAAACACACATCTACAATTGATTTCAATATTCCAAATTCTTCCGATCTAACATGTAGTGTTAATATACATAGTTGGAACAAAATCCAATTTTTTGTATCATACAAGGCAATTTTAGAGGCAAGCTAGTTTAAAAACTCGAAAGCTTAATTTAAAGCTTATGAAGCATTTCTTTGTGAAAAATTGCTATTGAAAAATTCTCAAGTTTCAAATTTGTCCTAAGAAAGCCCAGCTTATCTAAAAGCTCAAAAGTTGTAAGCTTTAAGCTTTGGCTAAGCTTTTTTTGACAACTTAAAGCTTTAAAAGCTTTTCGGATCTGAATAAGTTTATTTCAAATCTCACTACGGTAATACCGCTTTAAGCTTTAGCTAAGCTTTATTTAACAAATTAAAGCTTTAAAAGCTTTTCTGATCTGAATAAGTTTATTTTTAATCTGGTTTCTTAAAGAAAAATTATTTAAATAAAGCTTTCCAAGTCAGTTCCTCTACAAAAAATTATATACGTTTACAGTAATTGAAAACACTTCTGTTTAAAACATTAGTTCAACTGAGCTTTTTCTCACTCTGAGCACCACTCGAATACATTTGAGTTTTAAGTAAAATGGTACTTTAACAGTAAAACAAACCGAAACATTTGCTTGTTGACACTTTAGTCGAAATGCGACACTATTGACTTAACGGCTATAGGAAGAGTGTCGCCTGAGAGTGTGGCAGAGTGGGCAGGTGTGAAGGTGAATTATGGTGGTGAATGGCGGCGCGTAGCTACTTATGAATGTCAAGAGTAAATGATATGTATACACAGGTGAAAGAAAATATATGAATGAATGGAAGTAAGCAGGCGGTCTACAGCTAATACCGAACACAAACAAATATACAAACAAGCGTCTGAATGCCAACAAGTGCAGTTATTTGATATTTATGAAACAAACAATTATTTTAGGTGAACGATTTTGCGAGCGCAGCATTAAAGGTAATGCAGTGCAGTATTTTATATTTTCAATTTATGTAGGGAGGGCCCAATGAAAGTTCTACAATTTTGAGAAACTGGTACTACAATCAAAAAGGGAATGACCTATCTGTAACTATGAAAGGCACTATAGCAGGATTATTTGAAAGTATTTTGTATTAAATATACCTATACCTCTGTCTGACATAAATGCAACATTTTAAAATTTGATTTAAAGAAATGTGTGCTTTAGTTTGGCGGTTTTGCTATTACGAAGATTAGTTGCAAATTTTTTTTGTAAGAGGTAAACAGCCGAACCACTAAGCCGATTTTTCAAATTGAGACTTTAAACTAACTTATTTGTGATGTGCAAGGACATAGGCATGTTTTTATAAGAAACTTGGCTTTATCTTGACTAAAGTGCGGCTCACAACTATAGCACACTTAAAATTTTAATTTTTAAATATCTCACTTTTATTGGATCGTTGGGAGAATTAGTTGATAAAGGTAGATGATAATGGGTTGGAGTTACACTTATCGGATAATACTGTAAGAATTATATTAAACGGACTTTTATCATGCCCCTCTCTCGCTGTAGGCATGCAAAGCAAACATACATATTTTATGGAAAAATTCGCACCGTCAACTGAAGGAAAATTAAAACCACAATTTTACTTGGCTCGCCACATTTGAGACGTCCTCAAAAAACCGCAGCAAATACTAAAAATAATACACTTACATACATACATACATATGTACCTCAGTAGAAATATGCTTCGATTATGTGCTTGCTTATGTCATACATCCATATAAAGTTGATAGCTATTTTTGTATAACTACATATGTCTCAATATTTATACTTCTTACCTTTCGCACATTAGCTTTGACATATTGAGCTGCATAAAATATGATCGCTTCAAAACCAAAGCAATGCGGAACAAATTCACTCAAACATACTTTCATATGCTCCATACCATCGTTATGCGAATATTTAGATAATCGTTAATGCTTTGCGGCAAAAATTCATCAAAACGTTAGTCGCGCTTAACTCACCGGCTTTGTAACAACGCGCGCGTCAATGTTTTGTTGTTAACAAAATTGATTTTCTTACTTTTATTATTTAACAAAGTGCTATATAAGGCTGTCCTAAACTATTCACATGTATATATGTACATATTTATACCAGTTTAAAAGTGCATAAAGTGTTTGTTGGCATGTCAAATTGTTGCAGCGTAAATAATTGAAATTAGTCGCCAACTAAGCGCGTTCTTTGTGTTTTTGATTTTTGAAGTAAAACTTCTATGGCTATTATGCAATGCTTAGTTTAACCATAAAAAAATAAAATAAAATAAAATAAAATAAAATAAAATAAAATAAAATAAAATAAAATAAAATAAAATAAAATAAAATAAAATAAAATAAAATAAAATAAAATAAATTAAAATAAAATAAAATAAAATAAAATAAAATAAAATAAAATAAAATAAAATAAAATAAAATAAAATAAAATAAAATAAAATAAAATAAAATAAAATAAAATAAAATAAAATAAAATAAAATAAATTAAAATAAAATAAAATAAAATAAAATAAAATAAAATAAAATAAAATAAAATAAAATAAAATAAAATAAAATAAAATAAAATAAAATAAAATAAAATAAAATAAAATAAAATAAAATAAAATAAAATAAAATAAAATAAAATAAAATAAAATAAAATAAAATAAAATAAAATAAAATAAAATAAAATAAAATAAAATAAAATAAAATAAAATAAAATAAAACAAAATAAAGTAAAGTAAAGAAAAGTAAAGTAAAGTAAACTAAAATAAAATAAAATAAAATAAAATAAAATAAAATAAAATAAAATAAAATAAAATAAAAAAATAAAATAAAATAAAATAAAATAAACTAAAATAAAATAAAATAAAATAAAGTAAACTAAAATAAAATAAAATAAAATAAAATAAAATAAAATAAAATAAAATAAAATAAAATAAAATAAAATAAAATAAAATAAAATAAAATAAAATAAAATAAAACAAAATAAAATAAAATAAAATAAAATAAAATAAAATAAAATAAAATAAAATAAAATAAAATAAAATAAAATAAAATAAAATAAAATAAAATAAAATAAAATAAAATAAAATAAAATAAAATAAAATAAAATAAAATAAAATAAAATAAAATAAAATAAAATAAAATAAAATAAAATCAAATAAAATAAAATAAAATCAAATAAAATAAAATAAAATAAAATAAAATAAAATAAAATAAAATAAAATAAAATAAGATAAAATAAAATAAAATAAAATAAAATCAACTGAAATAAAATTTAAAAAATGCTTAAACTTAATTACTTGCAAAGAAAAAAAATTGCGATCTCCTAAGGCCTTAATTTAAAAACTAACTGACAAACATTTCAATTGTAGCTTTACTTTTTTTCTATTTTTGTCTTAGACCTACTTTCGCTTAATGATTTAAGAAGTTTCACTTCTACCACATATAAGTTGGTAGACATGTTTTTTTTTCCTTTACTGATTTTAAATTATTTTATCTTCATGTTAGCTGCTAAATGTTGCCACTCCGCTATGGCACCTTTGTGCCTTGCAGTTTGCTTTTGATTTGCACTTGGTAACACCTTTAACCTGCACTTCGTAATCGATGTGCGCCATGGCGTATGAGTGATTTTGCTTTTAAAATGTTTGCCTTTAGTGTGTCAGAAAAAAACAACCAGCACATCAGTGTTTGTGTTTCTGTGTTGCTATATTTATATGCAAACTCATGTGCACTGACATAAATACATTCTAATTATATAAATTTATGTGCAAAATGTTTGAAAACTTTGCTTGCGCTGCCGCTTGAATGTTTTTTATTGATTTTACTGCGCTGCAACTGGTTTCTTTGTATATACTTCTGCTATTAACAATGGTAAGTGGTGATTTGCTAAAACTATTTTATGTTTTTTTTTTCTATACAGAACGGTTTGTTATGCAATTTAAAAACTGATTTGCATACATAGTATGCGGTAAATTGAAAATGTTTATTAAACCAGACTATTTAGATGGCGCTTATTTGTATAGATCTATGAATATATTGCTGATAGAGAATGGAGACTAAAAGTCAAATAATTATACTAATTGTTCATGTATATATTTGGGTGGTTTGAAATTATTTTTTTTGTCTAACATTGTTATAGAAATTTGACTTTTTAATAAAAAAAAGTTTAACAGAAAAATTGTTATTCAACATTCGATTTAAAAAAAAAATTTTAACACACCCTAATATATAAATGAATTTATGTTAGTTTAGGCTCAGCAGCGCGTGATTTTTTTTAACATCTATCATTTATTTCACAGCCTAGTAGTCATCAGGTCTCTATCCATCTGTGACTCATAATAGCTGAAGATTCCAATGACATGACCCTAAGGTCCATTCAATCCAACTTTTCAATAATTTCATGATCATGGATATGGACTTCAGTTCATTCCGTCTTCAAGATGGGCTGTATGAGGACAATTATCACTGCTGGTTTTGTCGCTGTGTTCTCCAAAGTGATCCCCACCTCTGTATCAATATTGGAAGCTTGAATAACCAGCACGATCAGGCCGCTGTAGCAGATCTGTCTTCGACTTAAAAATATTATTAACAATTTTTTAGTGCGGAGAAGACATGTGAAAGAATTATTATCAAAAAGAAAATCAAGGCTGGGGACTTTATTTCCATGGGTGTTTTTGTACTTTTATAATTATTTTTTAGTAGTTTATTTTCTAAATTTATTAAGTTCTTTTTATTTGGCCAACAATAATGTCTTGCTATCGACAGGTGCAGCACGCAAGCCCATGCGGCATATCTGAAACAAAATCAAAACTTCGAGCTGCGATTGTCTTTGGTTTGCTGCTTATTTGTATAGTTATTTTTTTCATTTTTTTTTTCTACTTTATTTTATCAGTTAATAACATCATTTCAAAAGCATACAGAACAACAAAATGAGTACCTGCGGCTTTTCTAAATGATTTCGAGAATAAAATAATTTGCCAAAGCACGCCTCATTTTTTTACCACTGAAAGCGTGTGAATTGATGCAAAAACTTCCTGGGTGACTCAATTTGATGCTGCGAAATTTCAACAACAATAAAAGTCAACGCCAAACCCAAGAGCAGTATACAAGAAACATTTGCTGCTTTCAACAAACAGATGATTTTTAAAATATGAAGTTAAGTACACTGCAATAAAAATTTTCCAAGCTGCAACCTTGAAAACAAAACACTCAATCTAATATGTTTAGCAAAGCAAATTAATCATGCGAATTTCAATTTTTTTCACAAATAATAATTACTTTACTTGCCATTGTTCTAAGCGCTGTTAATTTGCAAATATGTACACAAAACATTTAGTTGGGCGTGTGCAGTCGCTTAAATCGTTTTTCGCAAATGAAGACACTAATTTGAATGCCAAACAAATGAGTTCAAAATGCAGGAAAATAATTTTAAACATCACTTAAATTTATGAATAGTAGAAATAACTATAATTTTAAAGCGCTAAGTAGCTCAAATTAATTATAGCGCAGACAAGCACGAACTTTGAGATTTTAATGACCTAAGAGGGTAGTGGTAGCAGGAAATTATAAGCGCCTTGAGTCTTGTACGCCCACAACTTGCTTTGCAGATACTTGACTAATAATAAGAATACAAATTATTCGTCTATTTGCTACTATAACACAGTTGATGACGTCACTTTATTACTAAAATTTGCATGGGAATTCTTTGTATATTTAAATGATTTAAATTATTTATGCTCACTTATAGTTGGAAGTGTAGTCTAGTTCCATTAAACAAAACTATTTATATGTAGCTTTCATTTAATAATAATAATTGTACAATAAACTAATTATTATAATTCTTTTCATTGCAGGTAAGCAAAATTAGCGATTTGATGAACACCCAATGCAGCAATGATTAATTCAATGGTATGCTAATTTTTATTTTTTTGACTCTATACTAAATTTTATAAATAAAACAACGCGCCAATAAATCTTGACAAAGAAGCTATTAACCTGCAGCTAAAATTGCAAAACCAATTCACCTAAATTGTAATAGATCGAAAGACTAAAGAAACGAACCTGTAGCATATAAGCCAACTTCAAAGACCATGCTAGGACAAACTGACTTTAGTCAAAGCAATGGTAGCAGAAAGAAAAAAGGATTTGTTATTTTTTGATGGTTTTAGATGTCTTCTAATTTTTTTTGGTTATTTTTGATAGATTTCTTTCCTTGATTATTTTGCCGTATTTGATTATGTCTGCTATAACAATTCCAAAAATATAACAAGAACAATCAAAAGTAGTTAAACGATAAAAAATAATGAAAAGTACTAAAAAAATATGTTGATTGTTTTTGACTTTTCTCGATTATTTTACTTTACTTGATTTTTTTTTGACTGTTTTTGAATTCTCCTTTTTTTTTATTAAAATATTTATTTTTCCCAAGTTTCTTAAGGAGTTTCTTCTTTTTTTTTATTGTTTTACATTTTATTTTTCTTGATTATTTATTTTTTTTCGACTTTGTATTTATCTCGAATTTCTGGAATATTTTGATATTTTTTTTTTAATAGTGTTAATTTGTCCTGATTATAAGTATTTGATCTGTCTTGTTTATTTCTTTCAATTTTTTTTTAATTTCTTGATTTTTCTAGAATATTTTTTTTTTTCTTTTTATTTATCTTGATTATTTTTGATTTATTTTTAAAATAATAATTAAAAGACAAGTTTAGAACACTTTGAATAAAAAATTATTCAAATAAAAATTTAAATTTTATTTATTGTTTAAAAAATGTTAGTGATGAGTGAAATATTATTGCGTGTTAAAAAAATTGGAATATGAAATTAGATTATGAAAGCTTTTGAAAATACAAAATAAATACATCTATTCAGATTCACAGATTTGAGTCTAAGTTGTCCACTTGTTTCTTTTCGTGGTAACTTCGGGATATCTCCAGAGATCATTTTGGGTGGCCATATTTTCAAGACACCATACTCTACTAAGCACAACTAAAAGAATTTTACATTTTTTAATGCCACAATCTTAAGCATCTGACACGCTGCCATAAAAAATTAATCCATATCTTGATCAACTCAAACAAGTTATAAATCACCAAGAACGCAAAACATAAAAAGTACTGCAAGCCGAATGCAGCATTTTCCTAAGTTTTTATAGAAAGGCTTGTCTTTGTGGCACTCAAATCGCTTCAAGCAAAACCACCAAAATAATGCAAACGGAAAACAAAAAAAATTTAGCAAAAAAGGTGAGCAAATGCCAACGAATTTGCAATGAAATTAAATTTATTATTCTCAATATAAAACAATACAAAAAAGTGCAAAAAAATATTAAAAATAGTACTAGCAACATGATGCAGTAAATCAAAAAAAAAAAAAACAAAAAAAGACTCTAAGCGAGCAAACAAGTGCTGTTTCTATGGCTTGTGCTGGCTTTGTAGAGCTTTGCAAATTTTTTGTATGCTGATTTGAGATAAAAACACAAATAAAGATATTGTATATTAAACTTGCATGGTAAAATGAATTTGACATTTTATCAAATTAGGACTTGAGGGCACTTCTAATTTTGAAAATTTTAAAAAACTGTTTACTGATTTTTTTGTTAACAGACAGATGTTAGAATAATTATGCTGGCATAAACTACTCTACACATTTATAAAAAAAATAATAATTATTTTTTAAAAACGATCTAAAGCACTCTCTTAAATTTTTGTATAAAAATGCAATTTTAATAAGCTTTCAAAAGCTTTTTTATTTTTGATTAATTTTGGGATTAAATTGCAATAGGCAAAGAGCTCTTAATTGCAAAATAGCAATATCTGCGTGTCTCGCTATTAGAGTAAAACATGACAAAGCCGCAATTTTAGAATTTCAGTCTATTTGTCTTATTCAAGGCAGTTTTCGCCGATGTATTGCTAGAGGCTCGGGTAAAAGTTTAGAACCCGTTTGATCGTAGGAAAATAGTTTTTTTTCCCTTGTACACAGTGGTGAAAATAAAAGTAGGCTCGAAATACTTAGAGTCAAATTGTTGCAAGTCAACTGTACCCCAGTAAATATTGAAGCTTAAGTCAACTTTAAAATTAATCTACACATTTGTTGGTGTTGTTCTTTCATCAGTTTATTGGGGATCAGCTGTTTACCAGTGACTGTAGAACTTTTCAGATTCACATTTATAGCTCTCAAACTGTAAAATCAGCTGCTAACCAGTGACTGTAGAACTTTCTGTCAGATTCACATTTATAGCTTTCACTCTTATAAAGGGGATTAGCTGTTTACCAGTGACTTTAGAACTTTCTGTCAGTTTCACATTAATAGCTCTCAAACTGTAAAAACAGCGCCCTCTATTTACTAACCGTGCTCTATTAATAATGTATGTCTTTGTTATATTTTTTGTGTCTTTAATAGGACACAAACTGTTTACCAGCGACTTTCAAACTGTCTTGTCAGAATCACTATTATTAGCTCTCAAACTGTAAAATCAGAGTTCTATACCAATTTACGACTTGCACTTGTTAATGTGAGTCCTAAATTATTAATATGGCTGAAACAAATGTTGGCTAAAAAGGAAACCAGAGCTTGATAGTTAGGTTAAATGGATCTGTTAAAAGCAAGGTAACTGATCTTATCAAAGTTCCAAAAGGGATACACTGAATCTACCCTAAACATAGGGCGACTAATGAAATATTTCAAGTTGTTTCGAATCATTTTACGAAGTACCTAGCTCCTCTTGCGTGCACCACTGTACTCATGCGTGTACTCCTAAACCAGTCTAGCTACTATTAAAGCTCTTTCGCCATATTTTGGCATAAATTAAAACATTCAAGAACCACACATTTCCAAGTGATTTTGTTTGTCGGTCATTTGTAAAACGCCTTAATTGTTGATTTATATATCTTTATAGCGACCTCGACAGTCATAATATTTCCATGCGCACTTTTGCGTGTTCGACTAACACAATTTTTTTTAAATTTTTTGCGCAGCCCGTGAGTTACTAAGTAGCTGGCGCGCACAAAAACGCGTTTAAAAAGTGTTGCGCCGCCAATGAACCAGTTCATTTTGTGCAGCTTTGAGTCAGTTTTTTTTCACCCGGCTTTTTTCATTCAACAAATTTTACGTGCTTTATGCAGTTAGGTAGTCTGGTAAGCTCATACGTTCATGCTCGTACGTCTCATCGTAAACGCACTTCATACTTGCATTTTTCATTTAACAATTTTAATTGAAACTAATTCAATGTCTTCCACTTGACTTAAGGCTAAAATGTAAATGAAAGCAAAACAAGCTTCATGCGATTAAATAGCGCTCTAATGAAATTGTTGTACGAGCATTTTAAAACAGGCCAGACGTGATTTGCTTGCATGCACAGTGGGCCATATATGGCAAGTGTGTGTGTTTGCTGTTTTTGCTTTTTTTTTGCTTTGTTGTGCTTATACGCATCTGACCAGTTCTAGCTTTTGGCATAGTTTTCTTATTCTTTTTTGTTTATTTTTCTATTTCATATTTGTGTTAATGTTTTTCACCTGCTTAAGCGGCTTCAACTAAAGTGCTTTTTCAACTTGCTACAAGCAAGGTCAGCTGTTCGTTTTCTTCGGTTTGCTGCATATTCTAATTTATTACCTTGCTTAGCAGAAGCCTTAAATAGACATTGACGTAATGCATGAAAAATGTTTGCCATGTAAAATTATTGGATTTGGCAATATTGGCTTTAAGTCAATGAACTCTGTGATATCCTTCACTGACAACGGTGGCTAATTGCATTTATGCAAGAAGAAAGCTAAACAAAATTAATTATTTCAATAGATTATGATTATATAAAGTACAGCCATTTTACAAAATACTTCATTGACTTCTTATCAGTCCCATTGACTTAAAAAAAAAGTGTTCACTGCACTTTGCATATAAATCAATTAATCGCTTGCGATGTTCTAGCTGCCTAATCAATTCTGATTGTGTGCAAAATTTATTGGCTTATCACATTGACACTCATTGCCTTACGATATTGGTACGCAAATCAGCAACATGAAAAGACATTGATTTGCAGTCAATAAAGCTAGAGTAGTTGTATGCACGTAATTACAAACAAATAACTTCCAGTAGGCCACTAGCTCATAGCCGGCAGACATTTTAAAATTGCCAACTACATTAGCCATGAGCTTTGGCGCTTTTTGCATTCAGTTATTAGTATTCATTCAACGGCTGATGGATTGTTCCGCTAGTATAAAATGGACAAGAAGCAAAATAAATACGAAGAAAACTGTGAAAAACTTTATACATAAACACTAAATTTGTAAAATAATAAATCACAAAAACTATAAAAATAAAATAAAATAAAATAAAATAAAATAAAATAAAATAAAATAAAATAAAATAAAATAAAATAAAAGAAAAGAAAATAAAATAAAATAAAATAAAATAAATAAGAATAAAATAAAATAAAATAACATAAAATAAAATAAAAATAAAATAAAATAAAATAAAATAAAATGAAATAAAATAAAATAAAAGAAAAGAAAAGAAAATAAAATAAAATAAAATAAATAAAAATAAAATAAAATAAAATAACATAAAATAAAATAAAAATAAAATAAAATAAAATAAAATAAAATAAAATAAAATAAAATAAAATAAAATGAAATAAAGTAAAATAAAAAAATAAAATAAAATAAAATAAAACAAAATAAAATTAAATCAAATTAAATGAGATAAAATAATAAAGATGACAGAATTTCATAAACTATTAATTAGGTTAAATATTGTTCTCTCTCTATGTAGGTATTCTTGAAAATCCTACATTATAATAATGTATCTAGTTCCCATATATGTATTTACTGAGAACTCAGCAAAAATTCAAAAATGTTAAAACCTTTTAAAAAAAATCATCTACACTTAAGTAGCCCCACCCTAATGTATACCTCTATGATTTGCATGTAATCAAGTATTCTGCTAGCGCGGTCTATTTAGCCTTCAACAAATGCTTTGTTGCTTTATTTATAACAAAATTGGTTGTGCATTATCGTAGCAAAGTATAAAGCTTGATTCTAGAGAACTGCATTGTCTTCTGTAGTTGCGTTCCATTTTTCTACCTGCTTCTTCCACCACTTCTTTTCATAATTAACCGCTTCGCTGGTTTGGTGCGCTTTCGCGTTAATAATCTTTCCAATCGTTTAAAGTCATTTATGCTAATCAATTTTAATTAAGTTTATTACACATAAATGACTTTCAAAGATCACCATGGCGTAATTGACAAGACCATCAGTCGTGAGAGATTTGTAGTTAGCATTCGAAAGTAGATAGACAGAGGTAACCCTATTGCCCTCCTTCCGGACCAGGAAGAATCACAGCTCCCACTAGAATTGGATATTCGATACACGAACTATCACTATGGTCGGCATATATCAGTAGAAAAGGAAGAAGCAGAGTAAAGTCTTCTATAAAAAATTAGTTTAACTATTACTTATTTATATCCGTTGTTTGGATAATTAGAAGTTGATAAACATTAGGAAGGGTTATTTTTTTTTCTTAATATGGGGTATAGAACCTCATAAAGATAAAATTCTTGGCCATGGGGTCTAAAGTCGTAAAAAACAACCAACAATTTTGGGGTGCAATTTTTTTTCATTCTAAGCCAAAACAAAGCACTCTTAGCTTTTTGATTCTTTAATTAAGATGGAAAAAAACTACGAAAAACATTTTTTTAATTTCAAACTTTTTGCTGTTGTCAATTTTTTATAAAATACTACTGTGTAGATATTTTTTATGAAGGTAACAGAGTTCTAATTCTGCTGGCGAAGTGAAAAAAATCGACCCACTCTAGTGTAGGTCATAAAACACTTTCCTTGTACCCATTAAATTAAATCTTCTTAGACTTACAACACTAAATGTGCCAAAGAAACCGCTCAATTCAATGACGCAATCTCCTAGAAGCATCGGTGTATTCTTAAAATCGTCCTGGTGGATGTAAGGTTCTTTGTTGCAGCCGATCCCATGCAGTGACCTCGAGTGTGACGGTAGCTTGAAGTAGCCTAATAGTGGCGGTAATCTTTTGTTGCCAAGTTATAAAAAAAAAACAAAAAATAAAAAAAATACGACTGCCTCGTAACTTCTGTACTATTCAAAAGGAACATTAGGGTGGGTTTGAATACATTAGGGTGGGTTTGAAATTTTTTTTAAACCAGACAGAACAGCTGTGGTACACATTCAGGCCCGGATTAACCATATAGGCACAGTAGGCAGTTGCCTCGGGCGGCAGGAATTGAAGGGCGGCAAATTTTGGGAATTTTTTGTACATTTATTATTTTTCTTACATTTATTCTATTATATTTATTACTCCCGAAAAAGAATTTTGACTAAACATTATCGATGAGTTTGCCGTCCGAAAATCGAGACGTAAAAATTTCAACCAATAATCAATAATCGCTTACATAATACTAATTGTTAATTGATTTTGATAAACTGACTATAATGAAATAAAAAATTCGCTCTCAGAAAGGTACATTTTATTTATTGAAAAACTTTCCGAACCAAACTTATTCCACCATTAAAAAAGTTTCATGGGGGGGGGGCGGCAATTTTCGCAACTGCCTAGGGGCGGCAAATATCTTAATCCGGGCCTGTACACATTGATCTGATTTTTCCTTCAAGTTGAATTTTTGTGTATACCAATTCAGACCAAGTATACTTAAGGTAATGAGGCAGCTTTAGCAGTGTCCCAAGTTGTCACTCTCTTCAGTTTCCATTCACCTGAAGCTCATTACTCAGAACCGACGCACGCGCTAGCCATTAACTTTACACAAAACACCCCACGAAAAAAACTCTTTTGTGCACCTTTTTCGCTTCACACATTCATTGCTTTGTATACGCTTATAGCGCTGAGTAAGCAAATTCCTCTAAGTGCTAGTACAAATAACCTTTCAGAGTATTAAATTTTGTTAGTGACACCCTTGTAAAATTTATGAATTCCACCTTTGTCTGTTGATTTTTGCGCAGGCAACACAGCCTAAGCTTAGCCGCAGAGATCAAATTTCCGCGTGTCTGAATGGGTGGCTGGCTGCCATTCACTCGATATATTAAGTGACATTTTGTCGATTTGTAGTTTGTCTGTTTGTCAGACAGACAGATTATTTATTATTATTTCCTTTAAGGTAACTGTTTCTCTTGCTGTATTTATGTATGATACATACATGTTTGTGTGTATGTTATGTGTACTTGTGTGCTTATGTTCAATTACTTTAAAACTGTCATGAGACTTTTAGTGACACTTCTGTCATTCACAACTGACGCATAACATTTATTGGAAATACATTAAAATTGCGTGTTATGGTCAAAAGCTTAGTACATATGTATGTAAATACATATCAAAAAAAATAACGTGACATAACATTGCATAACATGACACAAAATAGCATAAAAACGGTACTGCAAATCCAGACTATACCATAGCATAACAAAAGCGATGCTCTAAAAATAACATAACATAGCATGAGATAACATAATTTGTCATGACATAACATAACATAGCATGACATAACCAAATTTTATGATTTAATTTAATTTAATAAGATAATTAAACAACATATACCTTAATATGAAGCACATGAAGTGGCATAACATAAAACCACATAACAAACAAAAAAACCTAACATAACGTAGCATAAAAATCGCATAGCATTACAATGTAGAAAAAAATATTATACGACATAAATCAATGATGATATATACCAAAAAATAACATAACATTACATGACATAACGAAACATAACATAACATGGCATAACTTAAAATGTAAGAGAATCACATAGTTAATCATAATATGCAATATTATAAAGATCATGAAATGCCATAACATAATCCAACATAACAAGAAAAAACATAGCATAACGAAACATGAAAATAACATAACATAACATTACAAAGCATGACATAAACTAACATTGTATGCCTAAAATTTACATAGACCACGCTTCCGAGATCAATAAATTGTCCTAATTAAGTTAACACCCACTGTCTACCCACTTTTAAGACACACTATACATCAATTTTTTTTTTTTTTTTTCAAAAACTTACATGTAACTCCAATACAACAAAAGCCATTTGGCATTGAACACAATAACTTAGGAATGTCAGGTTTGTAATATATCAAAGAATACAAGTTCCACAAGAAATTGCAAGAAAACAAAAAAAAACTACCCAAAAGGCAAACGAATTCAACAAATAATTTATTGCTCCAGTAGTTTAGAAAAAAATGCGAAATACGTACAACCATATATGTATGTACATATGTATAAGAGCCATAAAGAAATAAGTAATTACAAAAAAATTGCCCGCACATGTCGTCTTTTGTTTTTTTCTTTTTTTATTCTTTGAAATATTTACAACAAGAGCAAAAAAAAATTGAAGTAAGCATTTGAAATAAAATGACACTTTGACGCTTATGGCTGCTGCCTTATGGCTGACGATTGGCGGTGGTGAATGCCGCAAGTGATTTGTAATGATTTGTTGTCAATTTAGGTGACATTTTTGCGTTTTTGGCGTTTTTTTATTTTTGATTGGCATTCGTAATGATTTTCCAACTATTTAATTTCTGCTGCTAAACTCTGAAACAATTTAGGCTGGTATGATATGGAATTGAGCTTATATGAACTGGATGCAGACCCAATATTTGAAATTGATTTATCGTACTCGGAGTAGTGGGAGCACACCTATATAAATTATACTGGATCAAAAACAAAATTGTCACAGTCTAATATAGATAACACCCAATAGACTGATTCGATTATTGATATAGCAAATCTTCATATTTGAATATTCAATAACTCTTTGCTCTTCATTTGTTGAGGATGCCATATTTTCATAGGAGAAGAAATTCTGGTCGTTTTTGTGTGTATTAATTATATTAAGTATTAAAACCTTAATTTTTTTTTAATTTCAAATACGTGACAACCTTGTACAAATCATTCTCAGTAGCAACACTGAAATAAAATATTTGATATACATATATAAACAAGGATTATGTGGCAATCATAGGTGTTAATTCAAACTAGAACTCTTTTTGTTGAAAATATTTTTTTTATTTCAAATAGGCGGCAATCTGGTGAAAACCATTGTATGTGGTAACACTTAAATAAAAAATTGTATATTGCAACAAACAGTATTTATATATACAACATTTTATAGAAATGTGTGCTAAGTCATTTTCAAAATGAAAGCAAAAAATAAATAATAGTATATGAGAGGATAAGGTGGCAACCCTGAGGTGTAGTTAGCCCTACCTAGAAAAATTTGGTTTAAAATAGTCTTCTTTTGATATCCATACTGGCATTTGTCACATAATTTTAAAAAGTTAAATACATAAGTGGCAACCTTGTAAGCACATTTCCAGTGGCAGCTCCATTTTACAAGCCGATTACGCCGTTTCGGACATAGTAGGGCATATGAGAGTAAATCTCTTTTAAGTAATTGACTATACTCTAAATAAATAACAAATAGTATTTAAGTATATATTAAGACTTTCGTTATGATTCCAATGTCAACGATGTGAACCAAAATCGGTTGCAGACGTCTAAATAAATCGGAAGCTTTGAGCTTCCGTAATCTGTATTTCGAGAACTCTCACTACTCACCGACTATATTGAAGGATGTTAGTGAGCCCAAATTGATATTTTCACACTCAGGAAAGTGAAGCGCAAAGTATATAAGCTGGGCTATTACACTAGAATTTGGTACCCTTAGAAGGGCAAGAGAGGAGTCCTATAAGAACTGTTGTTTGTCTTTTGAATTAAGCCAGAATCGTCTTCATTACAAAGGTCAACGTAACTCTAAGAGTTTATTTGTTTATTTGGCTTGGAGGAGCCAAGGTACACTTCATTCGAAATGCCAGCAAGAAGGGCGTTTAATACGTTCAAGAACTTCAAACCCGTATGTTTTAAAAAAGTTTTCGAAGAACCCAGCCCGTTCCTATAACTTTTCAAGTTATGAGCTTAAAAACTCAAAACCCTTTTTAAGTAAAAATGTATACAAATTACATACATACATATGTACATATCTTCACAATTCCAATGCCTTTTTTAGTTTGCATGTCACTCGTTTATTCGTAGACGAAGGTGTATCAGGTGTTGTGGTGCGCTTAACGCTGCATGCTAATAACTGTATCTATGAACGGGTATTGGTGACATGACAACAGCGTGCGGTATTTCAGTCGGCATTGCAACGAGCAATCAAATAAAAGTGAAACCAATCGGTTACAAAGCGCAACAACAACAACAAAAAGCGGTCGACAAGTTGTCTGCTTGGCGTGACTGGATTTCTGGTATTGAGTGCATGTAAGCATGCAAGCACGCAACCATATGTTGTTGTAAGTAAGTGCAGAAGTGCAAATATCTGTTTGTGGGTGTGAGTAAATGTAGTTTGGTTTGCCCTTTAAGAAAAGTAACAACAACAAATAGTGAGCTTTGATCATGCACATGTTGATATGAGTGATACTATGTGTGTGTGAATACCTTGCAGTTAAATACCCTGCGGTTTTCCTTGGTGTTAAACTAGTCTAAAAAAGACCAAATATGTAGGAATAAATGTAACAAATTTTGTAAAATCTCAATAGAAATTTTATTTAAGCTTTATTTTACTTTTTTTTATTTTATTTTATTTTAATATATTTTGTTTAGTTTATTTCATTTCATTTTATTTTAGTTTTTTTTTTTTTATTTTATTTTATTTTATTTTACTTTATTTTATTTTATTTTATTTTATTTTATTTTATTTTATTTTTTTTACTTTATTTTAGTTCACTTTATTCTTATTTTATTTTATTATATTTTATTTTATTTTATCTCATTTTAATTTTGTTTTATTTTATTTTGTTTTATCTTATTTTATTTTTTTTTAGTTTATTTTAGTTCACTTTATTTTTATTTTATTTTATTTTATTTTATTTTATTTTATTTTATTTTATTTTATTTTATTTTATTTTATTTTATTTTATTTTATTTTATTTTATTTTATTTTATTTTATTTTATTTTATTTTATTTTATTTTATTTTATTTTATTTTATTTTATTTTATTTTATTTTATTTTATTTTATTTTATTTTATTTTATTTTATTTTATTTTATTTTATTTTATTTTATTTTATTTTATTTTATTTTGAAGTATTTTGCGACTTCTTGTTTTGACTGCTGGGTAGTAGTAGAAGTTAGCGGTAAAACGTGAATTCCATATAGCAACAAGCATGCAAGGTATACATGTGTAGAAATATATGAAGGTAGGTATGTAGCTCCGACGTTATACTCAACACAGTAGTTGAGGAACAAGTTTTTCCGCATGCCACATGCCACACGCCAGCAAATACAACAAATGAATGAAGAAAAAAAAAATTTGGTGATCAAACGACAGGCAGTGACAAACCTGAAACCAGAAGCACAAAAGGTAATGTAAAAAAAAAAATTTAATAAGAAACACATTCGATTGGAAGCAAATCTGTTACACGGAGTAGTGAGTTATCAATGCTTTCAGATGAGAGGATCAGACTGATCTCCAGAAACCTGAAATGCATTCACAGTCATACTGCTATGATAACCTCTTAATATCAGCTGAATACGCTTTTTATTGCTAGGTCAAAGCTGGACCGGCGTTCTCCCAATGACGTTGAATGTTATCTCAATAAGACCACACTTGTAACAGTACTATCTTGGTCGTTCAGCATGTCTTTTGATAAGTCATAAAACGACTACAACAAAAAAATAAGACAACAAACTTTTTTTATTTAAACTGTTTTTTCACTGATTTTTCAAAAAAAAAAAACACAACAATCACTATCATTATACTGACTAAAATGTTGCTAGTCACGCTTTATAGAGGAACGAGAGCAGGGCAAAACTAGGTATAAAAATGGTGAAAATGCAGCATGAAAATATTTCTAAAGTTAGATGGAGGTGCATTTCGTATCAGGTGTGGAGTGTGCAATTACAATAGCAAAGTCATGTAAAACAACATAAACTTGCTAATGAAAAGTGAGTTTAAGCGCATCTTTACCCAGTTTTCAAAATAGTAAATGTTGAGGTGCTGCTATTACAAAAATGGCAACTACAACGACACGAAAAAAATAAAAGCAACATTAACAAAATCAACAAAAACAATAAATAAAGTGTTAATTTCACATTTCTTTCGCTTTCAGCAGCTTCCGCTGTGTACGCCAGCACAAGCAAAAGTAACACATTCAAGTTGGCGCACATGTTACTAACAGTAAAAATGCAACTGTCAAAATTGACAGTAGAATAATACAGTGTTGCATAGCATTAGCAATTGATATGTTTTGCACAAAACAAAAAAAAGAAAACCAGGCAACTGAAAATAATTATTTTAAGCACCTAACAAGTTGGTGGATAATTTCCAATGTAAATAATACTTTTCACACCAACAACAATGTTGCAAATGTCAGTGAAATTTTCTTTATTTACTAAAAAACAAACAAGGCAATGCGTTTGGGTTATGGTCATGCAAATTTCGCTTTCTCTGTGTCAATGTCACTGTTTATCATCTAAAATTTGTCGGCATTCTGTGTTTCAAGTGTCAATTCAATTGGCATTACCGTTATTTGACAAGTGCATACCATGATCTTAATGACGCCGCCGCTGACCTCGAAAAAGAAAATAGATTTTTTATTGGCCTGTGAATTTGGCAAATTTTTGTTTAGCTTGACGTATAATAAAATTGGAATGGGCCGATGCCTTCAAACTATAAATCTTAAAGAAAAATAGGTGAATAGCTTTCGTTAGAGTAATAGAAGCCAAAAGAGCAGTTTTTGCAAAATGTTCGAAAGTTGTTTTGCGTATTTGTTCGCGCATCACTAGAAAACCCCTTTACAGAATCGAGAACAATTGTCATCCTAGATATCCAACTATGTATTAATGACCCATTTTGTTCCTGCTAAATACCATGGTGGCAGTAAAAGTTCGATTATTACATATCTATGTAAGATGTTAAATAAACATTTTTTTCATAACAATATTAATTACTTTGTTGTTGGTTTTTGTCTTTCTTGTTTTTACATATTTGTAATTTTTGCAAGCTCGAGACACAGAGAAACAATAATTCGTAATGAATTTTAATTGTCAGTTTTTTTGGGAAAAATTGATAATTGGAGAAAAATTACATTATTAAATCACAGCGATGGATTTAATGTAATGTAATCCTATCCATCGCTGTGATTTAATAATGTAATTTTTCTCCAATTATCAATTTTTCCCAAAAAAACTGACAATTAAAATTCATTACGAATTATTGTTTCTCTGTGTCTCGAGCTTGCAAAAATTACAAATATATTAATTACGATTAAAAAAAAAAATAATATTGATTTTTACGATTACTAAATAATCAAAAAATTATCAAAAAATAATCACAAATAGTCAAAAAAATCGAAAATTATCAAAAATAATGAAAAATTTTATAATAAACAAAAGTAATCCAAAAATAATCAAGTAATAATTTAAAAAAAATCGACAATAGTAAAAGAAAATCCAAAATAATCAAGGAGTAATGAAACAAAAACAAAAATAATCAGAAAAATCGAAAATAGTCAAAAATAATCAAGAAAAACGAAAATAATTAAAAAGAATTTAAAATAATGATGTTACATATCTATCAAAAATTCGATAATAATCAAAAGTAAAAGAAAAAAAATTCAAACAATAATCACAAATAATATAAAAAAAATCTAAAATAGTCAAAAATTTTCAAGAAAAACGATGATAATTAAAAAAATTAAATTAATGAAAAAAATGCAAACTAATAAAAAATAAATTTAAATAATTAAAAAAGTCGAAAATAATCAAGAAGTAATCAAATAATAATCAAAAAAGAACCAAAAAACAATTAAATTAAAAATATTCAAAAATAATCAAAAGTATTCAAAAAATAATCAAAAAAAAAACTTAAAATAATCAAAAATAATTAAAAGTAACCGAAAATATTCAAAAATAATAACGCGAAACTTTTTTTGATTACTTTTGATTATTTTTTATAATCGTGAAAAATCATAATTTTTTTTAAGTAATTGTAAAATAATCATTAAAAAATTTAAAGAAATGGTAATCAATCATTAAATGGATTCTTAGTAAAAAAAATCAATCAAACTAGTAATTATTATTTAACAGATTTGAAAAAATCATCTATCACCATGCTTATATGTTCTTAAATCTCATCATTGACTTCCTTTAGTATCCCTTCCGGCATCACTGTACTGACCTTAAACCTCTCTTCAATACTCCAATTGGCATGGGCTTCCATTTCCGACGCGGTCCTTGATTCTGATCCATACATCAGGACTTATCTCTCAGAATTAGGAGGCAATTCAATGTAGCGCTTGTTGCCAAGCCTACAACCTGCAGATTTCCCTTTCTCGTACTCTCCAAATTTTCAAAGTATTGATGCGGGCTCTTCCGGTTCGTGAACATACTTTCCCTTTCCTTCAGCCACCATATAATTTCTACCATCAAAAAACTTAAAAATAAACACTGCTCATTGTTTCATATTTGATTTCCTTAATGACTTTAAGTTGTTTTTTTAATCATTTGTATTGAGTATTGCTGGTCAACATAAGCGTATGAATGATGAGTACGACATATCAATTAGATAATACTGCATTCGCTTTAAAAGATATAAACACCCAGAAGGCATTAACATTCGTACTTAAAGGGGAAAAAGTCACTTTCACTAACAAAAAACAAAGCTTAAGGCAATGTTTTTGTAACAATTACAACAAAAAATGTATAAAAATAAAAGTACAATTTCCGTTGTGGTCATTGTGCAAATGGCTCTCCATAACTATTTGTCATATGAATGAATTATTTATTTACAACAATCTACCCTCATATGTTTGAGTTATACTCATGTGTAGAGTTTTTTGCAAAATGTATTAGTCATGCGCCGTTGAGTATTTCATTTATTACAAGCACTGAGTGTACCTGTTTTTTATTCGTCGAACTTTGAAAAAAACTGTATTGAAGTTTGCAGTAAAGATGATTTGTAAAAGTGAAACTTTTTAGTCAACATGCACTTTTTGCAGCTGATCGTAATGACCATTGCTTTGTCTTAAAGTGTTTAGATTGAATACAATTTTATAGTATTAATGCAGAAAGCTTTAGTCATTTTCAACGTTTGAGTTGCATATACAGGGTGGCGCAAAAGTAATCTACCGATGTTTTTTGGCTGTAATTAAAAAAAAAAATGAAAAACTTTGATTTTTCTTGTGGATTATTTTTATTTGGTCTTTTAATTTTTTTTACATCAAGTCGAGAATATGATGTCATGTAAATGGCCGCCGCCACAGTTGATTGTCATTTGAGCCCTTTTTATGGCATTTTCCATCACTTTGGCGGCGATAGGTCCTCACATTCTTGACGGATATTGTCTTTAAGAGCTGCAAGAGTCTGAGGCTTGTTGACATAAACCCGCGACTTCAAAAAGCCCCACAAAAAGAAGTCTGAAGCGGTCAAATCAGACGATCTTGCTGGCCAATGCAAATCGCCAAAACGGGAGATTAGGCGCCCGGGAAATGCATCCTTCAGCATATCGGTTGTGGCACGTGCAGTGTGTGCTGTTGTACCGTCTTGTTGGAACCACATGTTTTCCAATCCCAATTCATCAAGTTGCGGAAAAAATAACTCGTTGATCATTGCTCTGTAGCGCTCACCATTCACAGTAACCGTTTGGCCCGTGACCGAAGGTCCGATGACTCCTCCAGCGAAAACAGCACACCATACAGTGACTTTGAGCGGGTGTAATGGCTCTTCGTGGGTTACAGGCGGATTTTCAGTGCCCCAGAAGCGAGAATTTTGCTTATTTACGTACCCGCTAAGATGGAAATGGGCCTCATCACTCATGATCATTTTTGATGAAAAATCATCTTCCTCTTCAAGTCAGCAATATTCCGCGTTCTGGAGCAGTGTAGCGTAACATTGTTTATTAAGGTGTATTTTGCATGTGTTTACTACACAAATGTCAAAACAGAATTGATTTTAGGGGCCAATCGCAAAATTTATAGCATTTTCTGATAGGAAGATTACTTTTGCGCCACCTTGTACATAGCTTTGTTTCCATTTACCTTATGTGTACAGTTTGGTGAGTTTTCGAAAGCCAATAAAATTTTATTTTTCTGTGATATTTGAAATCATGTATGAGTTGGTATGAAAATTAAAGAACTATGCGACTTTTGGAGACTTTGTAGAGTTTGGAGACTTTTCTCAATTTTGACAGAGTTGGGAAGAGTGGATATTTTTTGGGGTGTTGTAAGCCCAAAACAGTTAGTTTAAGTTTTTAAATGAAAAAAACTGTTGGAGACTTTTTTAAATGCCATAAAACACAGCGGCTTCGCTGGCTAGGTCACGTCGTGCGAATGAACGAAGACGCTCCATCCCAGTAGGTATACTTATCGTCACCCGCCAATGAAAGCAGAGGAAGAGGACGACCACCACTCCGATGGAAGGACCAAGTGGAGACCGACCTGCGATCTCGCGGGGTCTCCAATTGGCGCCAGTTGGCGCAACGAATAAATGACTGGCGAGCTATGTTGGACGGTCAAAATCCCTGAGGCCATTTAAAGTAGACGAAATATGAAGGAAAAGTCTAGATTTAAATTTCTTAGTAAAACAGAGTTATTAGCAACAAACCTAAAGCTTTTATAAGTCATTTTTTAAATGAATTGTTGGAGACTTTATAGACTTTTAAATGATGAAGGTTTACATTTTGTTCAAACAACATTTAGGGAGTGGAGAGTTTCAATAATTTTCGGAGACTTTGTAGACTCTCGAAATTTATGGTAAAACATCCCTTTTATGCATTCTTGATCATTTCGCCGTATTCATATTTTAAAAAAACCCCATTTACAGAGTGGAGAATTTCAATAATTTTTGGAGACTTTGTAGACTTTCGAAATTTTTGCTAAAACGTGAATTGTATGTTTGTTTTGATACTATCACAGTATTTACATTTTGCTACAACCCAATTTACAGAGTGGAGAGTTTCAATAGTTTTGGTAAAGTTTTGAAATTTTCGTTGAAATATATGTTTTATAACTGTTTTGATAATTAAGTCGTATTGGCATTTCTGCAATTCAAGGTACAGCAATAAAATAAGTTGTAGAAACACATTCACTATTATCCCATTAATGAAGTTAAACAAATTTTAATTTTTGACATTTAAGTCTTAATTAATTAAAGTTTTGCCACCTTGCAACCCCTGCCACATTTATAGGGGATAGATTTCAAAAACAAGCTTCAATATTTAACCTAATCGTAGACTCTTACTATGGAAGATAAATTTGACAACAAAAATAGCACGTCTTGTAAAATTAAAAGAAGTTAAACTTCTCAAACTGCTATAAAGAAGTATGAGTCAAGATAAGAAAAAAAAACAAAATAAAAAGACGTTCACAAAATTTGAATACAGTCTCGTAAAACAGAATTCTATAGGAAAAACAATTAAACTTCAATTTATTTGTACTTCGAGTGGCGATTTCCCCCACCGACTAAGAAGTTTTACTTCAAAAATTGTTTATGTATACACTATTATAACATACTATGTCTACCCATACGAACAATAGGCAATGGATTGTTACGAAAATATAAATCATTCTCCACATACTTCTTTTACTTCAAGACATAAGCCTTTTGTTACATAAGATTAAAAAAATGTAAAGCCGTCAAAAAAAAAATGTTTAAAGTTTTGAGATGGCGCAATTTTTTGGCAAAACAAAACAAAAAGATACTTAACCAAAATATGTACGCTAATTGACCATTGGCTACGACGACGAGACAGTGGCACGAGCCCAGCTGCTAGACAAAAATAAACATAAAATTTACTCAAAACCATGACCAGCAGCCGGTGCAAATTACCTCAAAAATAACTCAAAAGCCCATGGAGTGGGTGTGTGGAGGGAAAGAGTGTGTGATGGAGATAAGCATAAATGTTGCAATGGTTTTTTGTTTTGCAGTTAATTTAACTATTTTAAAAGTTGCTTAACGCCACTGCTTTGTACGCTAAACAAATGCGCGATGCCTTTAAGCAAGATTAGCCAGCTGTAAGCGCAGGAGCAATGGGCGCACAAGTACCAACCAGCAGTTTTGTTAAAGTGGTTAATCGTTAGTAATTTTTTTTATGGTGGTTGAAGCTTGTTTTGTGCAGACAAAGTGACGAATATGTATTGTTAATACAGGCTTGTGGCGAGTAATTAAATTAAGTTTGCTGCATTAAAATTCAATTAATAAACACTACGAAAAAACACAAAGGAGTTGGTTTCAAAACTGTTGCGGCTTTCACGCTTAAAATTGGGAGAGTATATTAGAAATTTCTGTGGCATTTCATAACACAGCATAAAATTATATGTTGACAAGCCACAAATTATTTCATGAATTTCAAGAAAAAAGAAATAATTTTTTTATTTTTATACTTACAACCTTCTTGCAAACTACCTAAGCCCTTGAAATTATTTTAATTTCTATATATACACACTTTTAGACATTTTATCAACCATTTAGAAATAATTCAAATATTTGAAGACTTTCGAATTTTTAATAAACTCCATATATTCATTGTATATATGCTTAAAAGTTGAATATAGAAATTATCGAAGTTAGCAGTCTCCACAAATTGATCTGAAATTCTATATTTTCTAAAGTGTTGCCATTATTTTTTTATTTTTTATTTTATTTTAAAAGCCTTATCTTCATGTCGTCATGGAAACTAAAAATTAAAAATTTTAAGACTTTTAAATTTTTTGGAATCTCTAATTTGTTTTAGAACAATTTCGACTCTTGAGGTTTGGAAGTTTTCAACATTCTTCAAAAAAAAGAAATTACAAATCATATAATTCGTGGAGACTTTGTAGACTTTGAATATTTTCAATATTTCAATGGGCAGTCAAAGACTTTTCTTGTCATACACATAAATGTATCTCCGTTACAACAAAAAATTAGGAAAATTTAATAATTCCAAAATTTAACTGGAAAATTAAAAAAAACTCAGATCATAAATTTACGTTTTAGCTATTAAAAATTCTTGATTTTGTAGACTTTCAAGTTGTTTGTTTCAGCATAAATTAATTGTTTTATTCTTGATGAAACGTCTCTTGATTTCAGATGTGTGTTAAATTTATGTTTTGGAGACTTTGTAGACTTTCGAAAAACCTATTCTGCTGAATGAACAGGAAAAAAAACTTAAGTTATGCTGACTGCAAAATTACAAATAAAAAAGTGTCGACTTTTTAAAATTTAAAACACCAAAATTGATGAACACAAATTGTATATTATATATTTTGGAGGTTTCAATTTTGTTCACGATAAATGTAAGACAGTTCTTTATTTGCTGAAGTCTCACTTTTCCTTCAGAATATTTGAACACTTATATCCTATTTCAAAATATTTTCAATAAACGCCCAATTTCAGATTTTTTTCCAAAAACGTCCCATTTCAGAATTCGGTTAGAGAACGCCCTATCTCAGAATTTCTTTCAATAACGCACTATTTCAAAATTCGACTCTATATCAGTTGAAAATATATGTACATCACATAGAGCATTTTTGAAACTCGTTTTGAGATAGCGGCTTCTCTAAACGAATTTTGAAATAGGTTGTTACTGAAAAAAATCTGAGGTAGGGAATTCTTCAAACAAGTTCTGAGACTTTGCAGACTTTCGATATTCTTGGTCTTTGTAAAATTTTGGGAAATTATTTTTACATTGATCGAATTTTTATTTTTTATTCAAAATAGTTTGAACATTCTACTGAAAATACAGAAATTGCAGTTTGCAAAATTTTTGGAGGCTTTGTAGAATATGGATATTCGTAAACATCGGTCATATTCGTAAACATCGGTCAGAAAGTGATATCTCTTATTAGAGTCAGGGCTGTTATTAAGACAACTAGAGTCCGGTAGTCTTATGGAATTTCATGAAGGGATCGAGTTCAAAGATTTTTTCCTTTGCTGGACACAGGAATAACTTACAAATAAATGTGGTTTTTTATCTCTCGATTAGCAGCCACCGTAATCAATCAATAATCCAACAATATTAATTATTAATTCCCCTGCCTAATATGTTATAATTACATACCCACATACAAAAGTATCAAGCAATTATTAATAGCCCTATTAACCCATTTACATGTAATAAATTCAATTTTCAACACCGGAAAGCTCATGAATTTTCAAAGTGTGAAACTTTCGATTTCAAACACTTCGGTTAGAAAAAAACGCTTAACTAATTTATAGCCCTACCACCTACATAACATAATAAAACAAATAAATTAATCAGCTGAGTATGAGAAAAAAAGCAATTAACCAATGTAATAAAACAAGCTTGGAAGAAAGTGGGCGTAAACGCTATGAGACATTATAAATATCGGTTTGTCAAAAGACAATAAGCATTAAGATGTATGAAGGTAATAGATGCAACAAAAAAGCTTCCATAAACAAATTTATCTTTATAAGTTATGTAGTTTGGGAGATTTAGTAGTAACTGCGTGGTCCCACTAATCACTTAATTTGAACGTCGAAATTGACAAATGGAGGTTTTTGATCTTCACCACAGGCCTGGGTAGCGCTGTATTGAGTTGCACTCTAGTAGCTTTTTCAGCCAAATGAAACTTTATCAGTCAGTTCATTATAAAGTTCCAGTCCTAAAAGAAATTAATAATTAGTTTCGAAGGTGTAATATAAACTTGCTTCTCAATCTTTAGCGTGCTGCTTTCAATTATTCAATTTTATAGTGACCGCAAACGGACCCCTAGATTTGATCTGTTGTTAGAAATTTTATTTTTTTTTTGAGTATTTGCATCGTACTTTTCCGCTGTTGAGGCCTACGGCATGCTAGCCCATGACGTAAGAACTATACCAGGGTTCGCATATGAAAAGCGAAATAGTGCGTCTATACTAAAGATGAGAAGAAAAAAATAATATTAAGTGGCTATCTGGATTTATGTTTACTTAACATTTAAAATTAAAAAAAAAAATTTAAAAAAAAACTAACAAAACTATAGATCGTGAGAGTAAGCAAACAGTTTTGGATACTTTAACTTGCACTATTTTTTTAAATTTTACGCCAAATAATTTTTGAAGCATTTTAACCCTCTCTCGGCCACCAAACTGTCGTTTTTAGGTGAACTTACTAAAACAGCACCAAAAAACACTTTCCTGAGAGAACTAAATTGTCGAAATGTCGTCTAAAATTATTTTCTTTTAATTTTACTGCAGGTGCAATTTATTTATTTCAGTTTGAGTATTTTTTTGACTTTTTTCTTTTAGCGCTTTAACAAAAAATTATGAATATCGAATGGCTATAGGAAAAGAATGCAAAAAAAAATTAGGGAAATCAGACCTGGATATTTTACACTGAGATGGAATTTTTGCTTCCCACAGTGTAATCAATATTTTTTTCGAAAACTGAATATTTTTGGAACCAACTGCTTTTTTTGTTGAGATTTCACTTATTCATTCTGAGTAAGAACTTTTGCGTCATATTATTTTGCACAGTGTAATTAGTATTGGCATTCAAGAACTCAGAATTTTACCACACCTTTTTCACAGTGTAGTATTTTACGAAACTGAGAACTTAGCAGGAGAGACCAAAAAGATTTAAAGTTTCAACAATATGGTACTTGGTATCTCATTCTTATTTGAAATCATTTCACCACACAAAAAGATTTTACCCAGTGTAATTTATGCTGTTTTTTGAAAATTTAGAACTTGATCTGAGAATGTAACATCTTTTCGAAACAAGAGTAATCCTAAGTTGGAAAAATCCTGCGCCAAAAATGATATTTCCCTCAGTGTGAAAAATTTTTTTTGCATTTTTTTATGTTTTCAAAATATTAAAAAAAAATGTTTTTTTAATGTTAAAATTTTTTTTCAATTTTTTTTTTTTTTTTTCAAAATATTAAATTTTTTTAATTTTTTTTTTTTTATTATTAAAATTTTTGGTAAAAAAAAAATATTTATGAAACAGTTTTTTTATTTTTATTCCAAATTTATGAAAACATATGAATAGATTCGCAATTCGGCAATAGCGGCAAGACTTCTAAAAGTCCCTACCCTGGCGACATCTGTGAACAATATTTCCTGCAGCTAACTTGTCTGTGCTCGAGGTTATATTTGCTCTAGAGTCTAGATCTAAGGCGAATCGTAACTGTTAAAAAGAACTTTACAAATTGTTTGTACTACCTACATACATTAAGCTCTTTGGCAGTGAAGGGAATAATTTCAGCTACTCAAAGAATCAAATAGTCAACGAGTGCTAAGCAAGAAGTTGCTCATTACTCTGGAGCCGTGGTTGGAAAAAAATGTAAGCAAGTTGAGAGTTAGGAAGTCTCTTTATACCAGCTCTTGGTTTCTCAACTCACCAAGTAATCAAATGAACCAAGCCCGCCTTCTACCAGCATTGTTCCCCTATGAGCTACTTTGCCCTTCACTGCTCTGTAGTATGTATTTGTGATTGCAACAATTGTTTTACATGTTTCACCTGTGCAAAATGTGCCAACAACGAACGCCTCCACTGCGACTGCATTTACTTATCGCCTCTTTGTTTCAATTCGTTACATAAAACTGCATATCAACCTACTTCAATTGCATAAAGTGGTGGACAATTTATGTGCCATTCATATGTCTAGTTATGCCACGTTATGTACATATGTCATATGTTCCCACTCTTCAATTTTTTTATCGTTTCTTTATTCTTGAACTTTAATTTGCATAGCCATTTATCAAGTTTAACCATAGCATTCATTACTTACATATACACACAATCGCTCATATAAATGTACAATTGCAACAATTTATCAACTTTTCTATTTTATTACCAACAACGATAACACCTTCAATGTGCAATAAAACACTCAAGCGATTGCTATATGAGCGCACAAACTAGCTGTCGTTATTTTATGCATATGCGATATGGGCCGGGAGCTAGCTGGCAATTTTGGTGTCTAATTATATCAAAACTTCAATGGTCAAGGAAAGGCACATTGGCGGCTCTTTTTTTCGTATACCACATCCCACCCAGTCAAGTGACCGCCAATCTACTTAATGGTCTAGCTAGACTGAGTGGAAGCCAGCGATCTGTTGCGCTTTTGGGGCTGCTGAGACCGCACACTGCATTGAACCAATCTTTATATTCTCCTCACACGACATTTGCGATAGTTGCCACCAAATATATCGATATTACATGATATATCGTACATCCATTATATTTTTTTATAGGAAATCACTGGAAAAAACTTGCTCACTCAATACATAAGGCCATCTTCCACAAAAAAAAATTCAAAACTTTTAAGCAATTATTCAACAGAAATTGAATTAAACTCGTTATCGATATCACTCATACGAACGCTCCAAGCCGTGCACAAAACCCCCAAAAATTACCAAACTATCGTCAAAATTCGAACCTCCTCACTTAAGGCTAGCTCCTAGTTCAATTCTATCGACTTTCGATAATAATTTCGATAAAATTTTCTACCGAAGTTCGATAAAGTGGATAGAATTTGGCTTTCGATAAAATTTTCTACCGACAGAATTTGGCTTTCAATAAAAATTTCCTACTTATATAATTTCGATACAATTTTCTTCAGAAATGCGATAAAGTGGATAGAAGTTGATTTTCGATATTAATTTCGATGGAATTCCTACTGATTTCGATAAGGAAAATGGCATATGTTTTCGATAATAATAACGATAGAACTTCACACCGAATTTCGATAAAATGGATAGAATTTGACTTTTGGTAACAATTTTGATAGAACTTCCTCCGAATTTCGATAAAGTAAATAGCATTTCGATAAACTGAATCGAATGTGGCTTTTGGTAATAATTTTAAAAGAATTTCCTTCCGTATACGATAAGGAAAATTACATATATTTTCGATAATAATAAGAGGATAGAATTTCCCACCAAATTTCGATAAAGTAGATAGAATTTGCCTTTAGATAATAATTTAGATAGGATTTCTTAACGAAATTCGATAAAATGGATAGAATTTGACTTTTGGTAACAATTTTGATAGAACTTCCTCCGATTTTCGATAAAGTAAATAGCATGTGTTTTCGATAATAATATCGATAGAATTTCCTACCGAATTTTGATAATGTGGATAGAATTTGACCTTAGATAATAATTTTCATATGATATCCTACCGAATTTCGATAAAATGGATAGAATGTGACTTTCGATAATAATTTCAATTTAATTTGCCACAATTTGACCAAATAGAAACCTTTAGAATAAGCTTGAGTATGAGCTTTTGTTGTATTTAATTTAATTTAATTTAATTAGCTTTAAATTTTTTAGTCTGTACTGATCGATAGTGAGAAAATAAAACCAAAATATGTACTCGTAATCAAAACGAAAATATCAATATCCGTGCAAAAAACGGGCCACTGATATATCGCTATCACCAATGATATTTTTGCAGCTCTCTGCAAAGCCATCAATCGTTTTACACTTCAGTTGATATAATGATGGCTCTTAGTATCAGCTAGCTCCCGGACTAACACATTCAACCATACAAAGAAAAAACATTATTTATAAATTTACCACAATACTATAAATTAGTTTATACTCCTTTTCGCTTATTACGAATTGCTCAGCTATAAAAATCCATTTAATTTTCCAGATTAACATTAGGGTGACTCGTATTATTTAAGTCTGTAAAAAATACCCCAAACCAAACAAATGTATAAAAGCTTTTGACAATACCAGTCGATGACAACCCACCTATTTTCAGTACAATTTTTTGTCTATATGTCTGTATGTTTGTACGCGCATCACGCAGAATATCCAGAATGAAATGGAGTGTTAGTTTCACCAAAGTATTTCTAAAGGTCTGCAGTAAAGTTTAAGACCCTTTTGATGAAAGCAAACACTTTATTTACGCATAATACAGTAGTGGCAATAAATGAAGGCTTAAACTATCAGTGCCACCCTAATTATGCTGTTCTTCTTTTTCCATGCGCTTTGACACATTGACATTCAAGTCGTTGAAAAAAAATGTTAAAGAAAAACTGGTCACTGTGATTTTCCATACAGAGCTTGCTTTGAGCCACACCAAATTGCATGCAATTGAAGGTTATAACATCTCAACCAAGCAGCTTCGAACCAAAAAAAAGAAAAGCTGCACATTCTTAGTGCGCTTTTAGTTGAAATTAAGCATGCCGAAGGAATACCAAAATAAAATCATTTAGCAATTAATTAAAGGTAATAAATTGTACGTGTCCTTGAAAACAAAGTTGGGCATGATGGATGGGGATACTACCAAATTTGTGTAATTCTTAAACACGCATGATTTTGAACACTCAGATTACGTCAATTAATGTAGATAATTTGGGGAATTTTTTTTTTTGGAGAGTTTAGAATTTTTTATTTTTTTTTTACTTTTAAATTTTGCACATTTAATAATTTTTTATAATAAACAATCTTCCCACTTTCTAGTGATAGAGTATACAGTGGAGACTTTTGATATTTTAGTTTTTACAATGTTATGTTACTTGTCTCTCTTTAATGCCTGTTTACCTTTTCTAATCGTACTTTAAAAAAAAAAAACATGTATCTATGGAGTTTGGAGACATTCTTTGATATTCATATTTTTGTATTTCTCATTTGGATATATTTATTTTACTATGTTAAGATATTATTTGTCACCCAGTAATACTTATTTGCTTTTTGTAATCACGATTTTCTTAAGTAAAAAATAAGTGTAGAGTTTGGAGACTTCATAGGTATTCTTATTGTTGCGTTTTCTTCAATAATTTGTATTATGTGTTACCCTCCAAGGCATATTTTCTATCGAAAGGGCATCTTTGTAGAATTTGGAGACTTTTATATGTGGTATAAATTGATATTGCCTGCCACTTATGTATTTAAATGTATAATTTAGAGACATTTTTTAGGTAAAATGAAATATTATTTTTGTAAAACAAATTAGTTTTAAAAATCTTAAATATTTGCAGAAGTATTTCTTTTAAAATTATTTTTTGTAGACTTGCGAGTTTTTAATACACTCCAGTGAATGTCGATTGGCATAGGTCAGTTTTCTCTTCACATACTTTGTAGGTTATCCATCTGTGCTGACCTATGTATGTATATGACGCCTCACACTTCTTATCTTCAATATCCTACTTCTTTTCTCATTAGGTGGCACTTTTAGATCTAAATGTCTTCGGAAGAACATACTGGTAATGTAAGCTAACCCGAAGGTTCGGCAGAGTCGAAAAAAGTCCAGCGATTATTTGTTTTGGAAACTTTTCAGGATGTCATGAACAGTGGCGGATCCACGAGTTCTGGGAACAACCCTGCAGAATTCAAACTTAAAATGTTATGTTGGGGTCTTTTTTTGTATGCATAGTGGATTCTATTTGGGAGACTTTTTCTGCATGTTGTGGCTTTGGAGAGTTTGCATTTTTTTTGTTTCATAGTTCTTTAAGAATTATTTTAACTTTCGGGACCTTTTTTGTGGCTGCAAATTTTGTGTGGACTTTCGAAAAGTTCTTGTTTTTACGATCTTCTATTTACGTTTTTATATTTCCATTAGATTGAAGACTTTGGTGTTCTTATGAATGCTTATGTGGACATTATATATTTACATATATGAATTTTCTAACATGCCGAACAAGCTGAATAGATTTTCGAGAATTTTCGATATAAATGTGTATGATTGTTATAGTTTTGGAGACTTTTTTTGTGAGGAGACTTTGGAGATTTTTTATGTGAAGAATTTTTTGGTTCTTTTTATGCGTCTTAAAACATTCTAAAGATTTGGGAGAATCTTTTTGTTATTTAAGTAAAACAGATTGGTCACAAAATCATAATTTTTTTAAAAAAAAATTTGTGTAGACTTTTTTATAGGTGAATCTTCTTCTTTAAATGGCCATCTAACCGCCTGAGCGATTTTGACCGTCCAACATAGCTCGCCAGTCATTTCTTCTTTCCGCCAACTGGCGCCAATTGGAGACCCCGCGAGATCGCAGGTCGGTCTCCACTTGGTCCTTCCATCGGAGTGGTGGTCTTCCTCTTCCTCTGCTTCCACCGGCGGGTGCCGATAAGTATACCTTCTGGGCTGGAGCGTCTTCGTTCATTCGCACGACGTGGCCTAGCCAGCGAAGCCGCTGTGTTTTAATGCGCTGTACTATGTCGACGTCTGCGTAAAGCTCATACAACTCATCATTAAATCTTCTTCGGTACTCGCCGTCGCCAACGCGTAGAGGCCCATAAATCTTTCGCAGAACTTTTCTCTCGAATACTCCCAATGCAGCCTCGATGAGTGACTTGTAGAGTGTGATTTTCGTGCGTCGAGAGAGGACTTTACTTTTCAATTGCCTACTCAGTCCAAAGTAGCATTTATTTGCAAGAGCAATTCTTCGTTGGAATCAGCTGTTGAATATTTCTAAAAATGTACTCTACTGGCAATACTCTAAGCAACTGTCTTTTATAATATATTTTTTATTAAATACAAAAAAAATTTGGTAATTCTTTACGACCGCACGTAACTGCTAATACACGTCCAAAAATATCGAGAGAGGTATCAAAAGACGCGTTTTGACCTCTGTAACAAGAATCCAAATCCGGAAAACCAATATTTTCAGTAGTTTGCGAGATATTTGCAATCAAAGTTCAGAATTTTCTGTCATTTTCATGTGGTTGTTGTAATCACACTACCCTGTAGGAAAAAAGTGGCACGCGGAAGGGCATCACCGTGGCGGTAGCCACGGTTTTGGCAACCACCTGGAGTTGGAATGGCGTAGCCCAGGGTTATTTTTTGAAGCGCGGCCGAAGGCCGCCAATGCGGAAAGGTGTTCTGCACATAAAAAACATGGATCGGACCCCTATATCAGGATTTGACCTGGGCCATTTTTTGGTTTTTTGTTAATAACTTTTCACTGAACTAAAATATTTCTTTTCCGGATTCGGATTCTTGTTACAGAGGTCAAAACGCGTCTTTTGATACCTCTCCCGATATTTTTGGACGTGTATTAGCAGTTACGTGCGGGCGTAAAGAATTACCAAAAATTTATTTAACATACTAATTTGTTTTATTATGTAAGCTTTTTCAAAATAAAATAAATAAATAAAAAATGTATTAATTAATTACTCTCAATCTCTCTCAATTTTCCAGACACTTCAGTCGTGTCCCATCGGCTGTGTCAACGAGCCGGACACACTCAGCGCCAACAACGACAGCCTACAAACGACGCCGGATAGCACGCTACAAAAGTCGGCACAACAACGCACCAACGAATTGCACCACAATCACAACAACAACAACAGTAGTAACAATAACAACAGCAACAGCAACAACAATCATCTCAGCAACAGTCACTTAACAAATAGTGCAACGAGTGACACATCATCGGCGTCCTTCCAACAACGTTTCGATTTCAATCGTTTAAAGGCGCGTCTACCAGAACTAAATTGCTTGCATAGTTTGCAACGTTATTGGCAACAACAACAACAACAACAACAACAGCAAGAAGAAACACAAAATAACGTTGAAACATTTACGACGACGCATGGCGATGAAACTAATGATGGCGGCGGTGGCGGTAATAATAATGCGAGCTCATATTACACAACCAATATACTAGGCTGCACAATTAGTTATCCATTTGGAGTTAAAGAGCACAAAACGGACGCTGACGGCAACAAAGAGACGCCGTTACAAAAATTCTATCGTCATCAACAACAAAAGAAAATGCCAGCATTTCGGGGTAAACGCGGCTGGTGTGGGTGCTTTCAGGTAAGTTTTGTGGTTCGATGGCTTAGGGCTGCTGTTAGATTAAACGACTTAATGTGACGAGAGTGCGCCAGAACAACAAAGCGACAATCAAAACTAAAGAATGTGCAGTGTAGCGTATAAGTAAGTGTGTTGTTGTAATTGCACGACTGCACGTTTGGAGGCTTTGTTGCCATTGCAAAGACACTGAGCTATTGGTGCTGCGTTGTTTGCTTGCTGGGAGCACTCTTAGGTGGGGGGCTAGGCGGGTTTTCAGAGTTATTCAAGTGTAACGAAAGTCTTTTTTTTAGTTCTTTTTCTTCATTTGATTTTCATTATTTTACTACGAAAATTATTTTGTTACCTTTTGAGTGCACCCAATTTGATGTTTCCATATCGAACTGTATGAACGCTTAATGCCAATTAAATAGTTAACCAGCGCGGCGCGAAACTGAAAATATTTTGCAAGCTTTCAACAAATTAGAGCGTGAAAATATATGCAGCGTGTTGTTGTTGCAATTGGCATAACAGCTGTGCAAATTAATTGGAAATGTTTAGGTTAACAACAACATTAGTGTCAATAATAAATTGAGAATTATCGCATTGGCTGTTTAGGTACTAACTGCACCTAAGGGAGGAATGGAGCCACAAAAACCCACATTTTCGAATCGCGGCTCAGGAGATTTATAGTCGTTTGCAGGAATCAAGGCAGCGCTTTTCCCTGAAAATTAAAAGTGATAGATCCATGGTTTGTTAGTCTCTCTTCATACCTGCCGTAAGAATTTTCAGAATTTTTGAAAGTGTCAGAAGAAGATGAAACGACCCTTAAAGTATTAGAGAGAAAGGGTCTCCCGAAAACAGGGCTGAGAAAGAAAGAGATTTTTAAAATGAGCTGTACAGGCTCAACTAAGCTATGAGCTGCCTGAAGCTTGTTGTTCGAACTAAAAAAAAGAATTCGTCAACAGAGGGAAGAGTGGCACACAAAATCGGTGCAGGATAACTTGAACTCGATTATTGAATTCAATTGGCTTCAGTTATTGTTGAAAAGGGATCACTACCCGGCCTTTAAAAGCAACGAACTAGGCAGTTGAGCGACTATAAGTGATGATGTCGATCATTTGATAGGAAGATGGTCCGATTGGGGTTACTAACAAGGGCTATAACATCATTAGGATGTCAAGCAGTCCACAGCTGACGGATATGCGCTTCACTCCTGAAGTCAATTTTGAAGTCCATTCCGCTTGCTAAAGTTTTTTTTTATAAAAAAATTTTGATTCAAATTACAATGTTTAAGTTCACTCACCACATACCAATCGCACTTAATTTCCATATTATTTATAGCAGTTTTACGAGCCATAACTTTGATCTTAACGCTTTTTCAAGCGCTTGTTAACCGCTCTAAATTCAAGGTTTTTGCAATTGAATTACAAATCTCATAAAAAAGGATAACGGAAAAATGCATTTTAACAATCAATAACAGTTCAATATCACATACTCTCGCTTTCAACCAAAGTTACACCAACAAAAGTAAGCGCTAGAAACTAACGGTTTATGCAATCATTAATTACAAGGCCACACTCACTTTCACACCAAATTTTGTTGGCATCACTTTTTGCTCTGGAATATTAAAACTTGCTACTGCCTTGGCGACAATCTCTTATGCTGAGAAAGTGAGCAGCAAGCTTAGCTACTATGACAACAACAAAAGCAGCAATAACAATTCGCAGCAACATCGCTACTTTGTTTGCATTATTTATGTACTATGTATTGACTAGCGGCAACTGTTGCTGATAAATATTTTCCGCATACTACGAATGCATTCATATTTCAGCCACAAAGCGGATTACAAAGGCATGCGAGTATAATCGCCAGCTGTTGTCTTTGATTTAATTTATGTACTTGCGGTAAAAGTCTCCATATTATGGTTGAGTTACTTTCTAAGGTGTTGGCATAGCTGGTGCCATTTGATTTAATAATAATTTATGTGCATGTGATCATGTCACACAAATTAGCAAATCTTCCAGATGTTCATTTTTTGCCAAACAAATAAATTAATTAATAATTAATTTTTGTGTTAGGTTTAAACTAAGAGAGAGAGAGAAACTTAACATAATAAGTCCATTTATTTTTGGTATTTGTTGAGTGGAGACTTTTTTGGAGACTTAAATTTAAATTTAATAAATAATCATATTTTTGGTACTTTTTGATTGGAGACTTATTTGGAGATCTAAATTTAAGAAATAATTATGTTTTTGGTACTTTTTGATTGGAGGCTTTTTTGGATACTCAAATTCAAGAAATAAATATATCTTTGGTATTTTTTGAGTGTAGAAAGTCTACATACATAAATTTAAATAAAATTTTATAAGTAAAAGTTGTTTCTATTTTTAGAGTGGATACTTTTGTGGACTGTTAAATTTAACAAATAAATAAATTTTTGGAGACTTTTAAATAAATAATTTAATAAATTAATTAATTTTTGGTATTTTTTGAGTGCAGATTGTTTTGGAGACCTAAACTTAAACTTTATAAATCAATTTTTTTGGTATATTTTGAGTGTAGACTTTTGTGGAGACTTTAAATTAATAAATAAATATATTTTACTATTTTTATAGTGTAGACTTTTTTTCAGACTTAAATTTAATAAATAAATACATTTTTGGTATTTTTTGAGTGTAGACTTTTTTGGAGACATAAATTTAAACTTAATAAGTAAAAATATTTTTTTTCTATTTCTTGAGTGAAGACTTTTGTGGACACTTAAATTTAATAAATAAATATATTTTTGATATTTTTTGAGTGTAGACTTTTTTGGAGACATGAATTTAATAAGTAAAATAATTTTTTTGAGTCGAGACTTTTGTGGACTGTTAAATTTAATAAATAAAAATATTTTAGTATTTGTAGAGTGCAGACTTTTTTGGAGACTTGAAGTTTAATTTAATAAATAAATACATATATTTTTAATACTTTTTGGGTGTAGACTTTTGTAGAGACTTACATTTAATAAATAAACATAAATCAGGATTTTTATAGTGTAGACTTTTCTGGAGAATTAAATTTAAATACATATGTACATAGGTTTTGATAATTTTTGAGTGGAGACTTATTTTTGGCTGAAATTGTTAATCAAGTCTTTATATAAAACACTAAAACTAACTAATACTTTATCGAAATACTCGTCAACTTAGTGGCTTTTAAGCAGTGGCGAGTTTTTAGATTTTCTACGATATGTTTTAGACTCGATATGTTTCGGGGTGTTTTAGACTTCGTAGAGTTTTTTAAAGCCCATAAACGATTTGACAGAAATTGTATACTTCGTAACAGTGAAGAGTTTGGAGACTTTCTGAAAATTTGATTTTGTGACTAATTTTTGTTACGATTATCCATGTTTAGCCTAATTTTGAACACAGAAGCCCCTATCACTTCACAGAAGATAACCTAGCATTACAGTTGAGGCTGCGGAGAGTTTTCGTAAAGCAACAAACTTAGCGGGCTTTCTGCTGTATGATGGAGAATTGTAAAGAAATTTTGTAGGCTTTGGAGACTTTTTTATTCACTTGATAATTTTTTTCTTTAATAAAGTCAATATTTAAAAAAAGGATATGAGATTTATAATATAGGAGAGTTTGTAGACTTTTCTATGATTTAAGACACAACGAGAAATGTGCTGTCTAGAGCGGGCTGCAATTGAAAGTTTGAAGATATCTTTTAGTAGTAGACAAGGTCGAGAGGGTAGCAACGAAGAACAGTCGTTAAATCGAACCGGCCCAAGCGCTTAAGAGGGTTTCAGTCATATTCTCTTTTTTCCTATATCCATCCCTTTATAATAATTTGTTCTCTCTTTGCACCAACCAGGATGACGAGCCACCCGAAATTTGTGTGGTCGAAGGCGCTTTTACGCTACAAACGCTCACACCCACACAACCGATGCCACCTGTCGATGAATTGGATGCAAAATTCGCCGAGCTTGTCGAGGAGTTGGATCTCTCAGCGCCTAATAAGGAAGCCATGCTTAATTTACCACCACAAAAGAAATGGCAAATCTATTGCTCGCGCAAACAACCGATCGATACTACCGATGGTAGCTCGGCCGCAATTACACAACCACCTACAGCCGACTATTATATTGATCAGTTGAAAGCCTTAATACGTTATGTCAGCGTGTCGTACGATGATAGCAACATATCGGAATATTGTATACGTAATGAGGGTCACATACTCTTCTTGGATGCGCTCAAAACGGCATTGCGTACATCGACGCATAGCTTTGTGTTGCGTTTCGTCGATCTCGATGGGTTGCCATGTCTACTCAATCTACTGAAATGGATGCATCCCGATGTGTTGAATAGCGATTTACATACGAGGATTATCGGTTGCATTAAAGCGCTGATGAATAACTCGGTAAGTGTGTATGAAGTGAGGGGAGGTGGGTGTTGGATGATGCTTAATTATTTGCTTTTTAGACGGGACGTGCTAATGTGCTCGCGCATCCCACATCTATCGATACGATCGCGCGTTCGCTGGCGGCAGATAATGTGAAAACCAAGATTGCAGCTTTGGAGATATTGGGTGCTGTGTGCTTGGTGCCAGGTGGGCATCGTAAGGTACTGCAGGCGATGCTTAACTTTCAAGAGCATGCGTCGGAGCGCGTTAGGTTTCAGGTGAGTGCTTAGAGATCTACTTGATCACGCAGCTTTAATGTAACACTTCAACTTTTCAGACTGTCGTCAATGATTTGGATCGCAGAAGAGGCTCTTATAATGATAATATCAATCTGCAAACCGCCATTATGTCCTTCATCAATGCAGTGCTCAACTACGGACCTGGTCAAGAGAGTCTCGAGTTTCGTCTACATCTGCGCTATGAGTTTCTAATGCTCGGCCTACAGCAAGTGATCGAAAAGCTGCGTAAACATGAGAACGAAACGCTTGACAGGCATTTGGTAAGTGCGCGTTGCAAAAGCTCAGCCAGTCTACTTTAGTTTGCTTACCAAATTCCCACTTCCTTTTACAGGACTTCTTTGAAATGATGCGCGCTGAGGATGAAAAAGAGCTGGCGCGCAAGTTCAATCGCGAGCATGTAGACACACAGAGCGCCACTGATATGTTTGATTTGCTGCGTCGCAAATTGAGCCACTCGCCCGCCTACACACATCTGCTCTCACTTTTGGAGCATATGCTCTTGTTGCCATGTGAGTAGAGTTCGACGCACGAAACTCAAGCCCCTTTGTCTTACTTATTTCCTCTAACTACCATCCTCTCCCTTAGATACCGGACCCCACACACAACATTGGCTCATGTTCGATCGTGTCGTACAACAAATTGTACTCCAAACCGAAGGACGTCCACGTAGCGATATTGATCCCGATGATCCAAATAAGGAAAAGTTGCCATCTGCAAGCGTACGTGATCCCGACGTCGCACCGCTTCAAATAAACGTTAGCGAAATTGTGCAGTTATTGGTGAAAGAGGAAGAATTGAAGCAAGCGCGCACACGCGCCGATGAATTGGAACGTGAAAATTTCGAAGTTCAATCGCGTCTCGCCAAAAAGGAACAAGAGCTCGATCAGCGTCAACAAGAAAAGGAAGATTTGGAAACAAGTTTGGCGCGCATGCGTGAGCGTTTGGAAAAGGAATCGGCTAATCATTTGCACGCCGTACAACGTGCGCAAATGGCTGAAATGAGGGGCGAAGATCTGCAACATCGTTTGCTAACCGAACAGCAAGAGCGTGCGCGTCTCGAGCGTCTAGTCACCGAAGGTAGCATACCAGATGATCAGAAGGTAGCCGGCTTAACTGGTTGCAATGGTGCTACATCTCCACCACCACCACCAGCGCCAGCTATGAAGATGATACCACCACCACCACCGCCAATGTTATCAGCAATACCGCCGCCGCCACCGCCATGTCCGGGTGGTATACCGCCACCACCTGCCATGTGCTCCACAATGGGTAAGCTCTGAGCGTTGCTTCTCTTTAACAGCAACTTGAATGTATCTATGACTTCTTTCTCAGCGCCCCCACCACCAAGAGCCGAGGTGCCAAAAAAGAATGTGCCACAACCAACAAATCCGCTAAAAAGCTTCAATTGGTCCAAACTACCCGATGCCAAGGTGCAAGGTACTGTCTGGAGTGAGTTAGACGAGTCCAAATGGTATAATAACATGGAGCTCGAGGCAATCGATAAGCTCTTCTCAGCTTATCAAAAGAATGGTGTAGCGGTAAGTGTACTAAAGCCTACCCATGCCGCACAGCACTTAATTTCATTTCTTCACTTAGAATGATGGCTCCGTTGAGGATCTACGCGTGATGGGAAAACCGCGCACAAAAATACTCTCAGTCATCGATGGACGACGTGCACAAAATTGTACCATACTTTTAAGTAAATTAAAAATGACAGACGAAGAGATCTCCAAGTAAGTGTAACGAGCTGCTCGACCACGTGGAGCTCATTCCATCCATTTTTCTGATCTTCCCTTTCTTTGCGTCTCCTTTTTCTTGCAGAGCCATTTTATCCATGGACAGCAATGAGCAATTGGCGCTCGACATGGTCGAACAGCTGCTCAAGTTCACGCCCTCAGCCGAGGAGCGCGCTCTTCTCGATGAGCATAGCGAGGATATTGATTCTTTAGCACGCGCGGATCGCTTTTTATATGAAATTTCCAAGTAAGCGCTCAAGCCGCTGCCTTCACAAACTTTTTTTTTATTTTAAACATTTTTTTTGTCCTTAGAATCCCGCATTACGAACAACGTTTGAAGAGTCTACACTACAAGAAGCGTTTTATGATCACTGTAAACGATTTGGTACCACGCATACGCAGCGTAATGGAGGCATCACGTGAGATCGCGCGTTCGAGGCGCCTACGTAAAATACTTGAGTTGGTGCTGGCATTGGGTGAGTAGCTCTAAATGGTTCTTGGATTTTTTTTGAACTCTGAAAAGTGAATATTGCGAGCTCCTTTTGAATGGGTTAAGCATAATTCTCCTAAAGCTCAATCCTGGCGATCCTTCTATTTCTGTCTCTGCGTTTCGACGGCCTCTGGGGGGCGCTCTTGTTTCCCTTTAATGAGTTGGGTCAGTCCCCGTTTGAGCCCTTAATAAGTTAGCTTCAGCTCTTGCTCGCCGAAAATTGAAAACTTTCTTGCGATGACGACAAGGGAGATTAGACCTTCCTAGTCACTTTAGGCGGTTTGACTATTTTGACTATTCAACCATCGCGTCTATTAAGGAAAGCTCAATCTCAAGATCTTTTTATATTGGCGATGAAAAGATCTATCGAGATCAGCCTTAGTAGTTTGGAGTAATCACTTAAATAGCTTCGTGCATCCAAAGACGGGCCTGCTCGAGAAACTTGACCTAAGTAAGGGTGCTTTCTAGTTTGTACTTGTAGTCCGGTCACTATTTGGTAGAGAGTCACTCTTTCAAGAGTCTTTATATCCCTCCTGGTTGGCTTAAATGTGGAGCTTCCCGGCCTTTTAGGCCTATGTTTTCCAAGATCTCTTTTTAATTACTCTCACTTTAGAACTAATTTTTCTTTCCCTCTCTCTCTTCTTGCAGGCAACTACATGAATCGTGGTGCGCGTGGCAATGCCTCAGGCTTCCGTTTAGCCTCGCTGAATCGTCTTGCTGATACCAAATCTAGCGCTGCCAAAGGCACCACACTACTACACTATCTGGTGCAAGTAATCGATAAGAAATTCAAAGATTTGCTCAAACTCGAAGATGACATACCGCATGTGCGCGAGGCATCCAAAGTTTCACTAGCCGAAATGGACAAAGACATACAAATGCTACGCACTGGCCTCGCTGATGTAGCACGCGAAATTGAATTCCATCGCTCGGCTGGACCAGCACAACCGGGTGATCACTTCCTACCCGTTATGCGCGAATTCCATGCACAAGCGACAGTGCGCTTCGCCGAGTTGGAGGATAAATTCCAAGATATGAAAACACGTTTCGATCGTGCGGTACGTCTCTTCGGCGAAGATGGTTCTGTGCTACAGCCCGATGAGTTCTTTGGCATATTTGACACATTCCTAACAGCATTTGCAGAGGCGCGTCAAGATAATGAGAATTTCCGCAAACGTCAAGAAGAAGATGAAAAACGTGCCAAACAAGAGGCAGAACTAAAGAAGCGCACCATCGAACGTAAAAATAAGGAGGGCCTCATGTCATCGGTAGCGCGTAATTTGGGACTCACATCACCAGCGAATGGTGGGCGTGACTCACCGGGTAGAGGCGATAATAATAAGGGCGAGTTCGATGATTTGATATCGGCATTGCGTACGGGTGATGTGTTTGGTGAGGATATGGCGAAGTTTAAGCGTTCGCGTAAGACGCGCGCCAGCAATGGCAGCATGTCGCCACCGCGTCACGGGCTGCATCGTGAGGAGAGTCGTGAGCGTACGGTGCGACGGCAGTGAGACGTTTTGTATTCTTATAAAAGCACTTTCTTAGATACAATTTTGGTATGGACGTAGTGCTAAAATAGACGAAGGCAGCGATCTGCATAGAAAATAGTTATTATTGATGTATTTGATAAATAAAATTTATAGGCACGAAATAAATCTTTTGTAAATTTAGTGGGCGTGTCTACAATTGTTAAACGCCCAGTTTTTGTAGCTCCGCACGCGCGATATTTGTATGTACTATCTATGTATATGTAGCAATGATTTTATTATTATTACTATTATCTATTAAATATTATTATTATTATTATTAATATTAATATTAACATTACTATTATGAAATGCTATTTAAAATATTTAAAAATAAGTTTGTAAAAATTTGAATTTTATTTATATGATAATGATGAATATTGCTCGTATAGCCGCACTAAAATAAAATATTAATAAAATATAAAATTGAAAAAAAAGCAAAAAAAAAAACAAAAACAATTTTTAAATGCTCAAACCCAATACCTCCCAAAAAAAAACCGTTTATTCTAAGACGCATCTGGGCTGAGTCCGAGAGCACACGCACGCCGCTTTATCGTTAACGACACCAATGTCGCTAAAAAGTTACAGAATCGCAATAGCGTCAACGGACGGTTTTAGCGGTTATAGGGTTAACCGGCGCACATGAACTAAATGCAAGCATTCTCTTGTGTAAATTTAAAAGTTTCCAATGAGGCATCACAGTATCCATCAGCAATGACTGAAAGTCGCATCCAGCCCTAACAGGCGCTCATGAAGTGCTTGTTGGTGGGTGATAGCAAATCACGAAATATGTATGTATTTCCATAACAACCCCGACTAACCAATTGGAGTGTTTCGTCCATGCCTGAAATAAATAAATACAATTAACGGGTGTCATATTTCAACAACAACACTGTGATCGAATGTTATGTACATTTTAGGCAAAGAAATCCATTCAAATAATGTTGCTCTCTTCTTCAATGCGTACTTTGTGTGATCACTAAAAATGGATCCGCAAGACCGTCTACAGACGGGTATACTGGTTATAGGGATAAGCGGCGCACATAAAGTCATAGCTAGCATTCATTCACAGCAAATTTTCAAGCGACCAAAAATGGTCATCGCATCAGTCAGCAATGACTGAAAGTCGCATCCAGGCGTACCAGGCGCTCATGAAGTGCTTGCTAGTGGCTTAGTTATTTCAAAGTCAACATGAAATTCGGCACGCATACATACAAAGCATGTAGTATACTTCGTACACTTCGGTTGTGATTGGCTACGAAATGTGGCCACCATTCTTATTTATCAAACGATATGTGTGTGTGAGCGCGTCGCAAATAAAACAGAGCGAGCAGGCTAACAACACTCAATGCTATCATTTCCATGCATACACACACATGCATACATATATGCGAATGATAGAAAGCTAGCGCATAAATGTTTACCTACAGCCACTTTATGAGTGCCTGGTATACGGGATGAGACTTTCAGTCACTACTAATGGAAACTTTGGCGTGCAGTCGTGGTAATCGAAATTGCTGTCGAGTCTCGAGGAAATTTACTCAACGGACAGAGCGAATTATGACAGATTTGACAGTTTGGCACAGATTTTGACAGCTGTGATTTTATTATTTCAAATGGAAATTAATTATCATCCAATTTTTGTTTGGAGCTCAGTATGAGCCTTTCGTTTTCTAATAGCTTATGTGTATAAACTACGAGCTACTAGACGCCGCCATTATTCTAGGCTTTATGCATGTTTTAACCCGTTTCGGCTTAGTTCTGCTGCTTCTATCTTCCCCAGCATCAGGTGAAACAAATCTTAAGATATGTGTAGAGTACCCTGGGTTGAACTTGATTTGAAGGTGCTCGAGAGGTCCTTCGTCGAGGTAGTAATTTCCTAGCTTTGCATTTTTGCAGCTGACAAGTAGGTCAGTCAGCTGCTTCTCGTGCTGTCAAAAGCTGCGTGCGTGTGTGTGTGGTTGCCGGTGCTGTCCGAGTTGATCATCAATGACTGAGAGTCGCATCTCATATACCAGGCGCACAAAAGCTAACAGAAAGCAAGCGTGAACCCTAGCAAAACACACATTGAAAAGGAAGCATACAAAACCGCTTACTTTTGATTGGTCATACATATGTACATATGCCCTACACTAACGGCAGGCTGTTCACCAAAGATGCTGTTCACAGCTACACATACAGTCATTGAAAAATACTTAAGAACATACATATGTACATATATTTATTTCCTCAATTATCATAGATAGATAAAGATTTCTCTCTCTTAACTCCTTCGGAAGATTTTTAGGATCCAGACAGGGAGAGCGCATAGTATAGCGAGTGTTGACGTGGCACCTCGTGGACTTCTTTGGTTGGCTTGGAAGGCTCTGAAATGCACATGAACATAAACAAAGCTGATTCAAAGCTTTTAGGTTTGGCGATCAAATTTTATATAGGCATAGATTAAGGGATATTAATTTTTTGAATTTTTTCGATTCTTAGATTTCCGGGATTTTTTTACAATTATGGGATCCTGAGATTGCTCCATGTTCTTGGGAATTCGCTTTTCTTTGGAGACTATGGTTGAAAAAAAATTAATAAATTACTTATTTGGGAAACCATTTAATCTTAAAAAGTATACATATATAAATACAGTGGCTGATCTAGGATTTTGGGAAAGAGGGCTCCAAATTTGTTTATGAAATTTCGAGGGCATATATTATCCACATTTCCTGAAAAAAATTACTTTTGGCATTACAAGGGGCGGGTTTAGACTGGAAAATCGCACGCGAATCCCCCCACATAATGCAATTGGACTTAAATTATAATGATTTTTTTTTTAACTTTTTGCACTTTACAAGGAAGTTTTTCAAATGGAAATTACTTAAAAAATAAAATAAAATTTTTTGAAATGGGACAGTCTCAAAAAACCAAATACAAAATCTCCCAGCCAAAAAAAAAGTAAAATAAAAGTACCGAAAAAACCGAATACCCAAATCGGCAATCCCTAGTGGACCAGAATATAGACCCGCTCAGTGCGATAAAAGTAAATAGAAAGTCGAAACACCGTTTGATGTGAGTAAGAATGATGGGTGTTAGAGTGTGGCAGATTACTTAAATACGCAGGAAAGGGTCCTACGCAGAAATAGTGTGGATAGCGAAGCGTACCCGAGTACACACGATATAGAGGCTTCTACTGTAAGATCGATTTTTGAGTAACTTCCCAGTGAGCTAGAAAAAAAATTTAGTGGGGGATTTTCAATTTAGGGAATTTTGTTTTTGGCGATTTTGCGCTGGGAATTTTATTTTTGGGGTTTTTGCTCTGGGAATTTTATTTTTTGGGGATTTTGTTCTGCTAATTTTTTTTTTTAGGTACATATTTTAATAGCAATCCATAAAATATCACACAACAAAAAAATCCGAATTTGTCAGCCCTAAACTAAGTAAAAAGCCCACAGCGGCCTATAAAAGGTTCGTTTACAGTCGCACTTGGACTATCTTACGCTCTTTTATCTGTCCAAATACCAAGCGTAGTATGAACTGGCTTTGTAGTTGAGAAGTAGAAACCTCGCCTGGGATGCTTTTACTGCAAGCAGATTCAACGAAATACAAATTTTATATAGTTTAACAGTTAGGTACATATTTACTTTGATATGTATGGTTTTTTGAAACTCGCGATATCAATGTATGTAAATATGTATTTTATTCTTTGGCAGTCTTATCGCACTGTAACTGCAATTCGACTTCGACTGACTCACATCGATCAATATGAGCTCACAGATTCTTACAATAATGGACAAGCGATACTTGCTACATATGTACATATGTTTCAAAATATTAGTCATTATTGTTGTTGCTTTTGTTTGCGATCACTTGTTTTGATTGCTTCTTTCAAATGGACAAGAACGAATTTGCAAATTAGCGACTTCAAAAGGTATTCTAGATTTCGTTTAGTTTGAGACGAAGCATTGATGTGAGCGCTTGTGTGAAGGAAATAAATTCATTTGTTGATACAGAAGTTAGTTGTCGCACAAGACAGTTGAGAAAAAACTTTAAGGAGCATACAAAATGGGCTACCAAGTACTGCTGTTACTTTCGCTATTCATCGCGAGCTGCTGCGGAGCTAAGAAAGCCGAACCCAAAGTCGTTTGTAGAGATGAAAAGGGCGAGCAAGTGGATTGGTGAGTACGAATGATGGTATAACTGAGGGAACAAAGGAGGACGGGGAAAATTATAACAACTTGGGTGGAGGGGAGACGATCTTCTCGTACTTGAAGATGTACTTGAGCTGCAGGTTTCAATTTCTGTGTGGAAAAGAGCACTCTCTTTGTCTCTGTCACTAAGTGCAGATGAAGGTCTTCGAGTACACAATGAATCTCCCCAGCAACTTTTGTTGTCTGTTTCCCAACTAACATTTCTATCCTCCCCACTCTCTCCCTCTACAAGGTTCTACATGTACAAGCTGCCACGCAACCATGCACAAAATGGCGCCAAACGCGAGGGTAACGGTTTCAATTATCTCTACATCACCAGTCGCGATTATGACGCCTGGAAACTGTCCACACATGAAGTCACCTCGCTCGAGTCTATGCCCGGCAAACTATTACAACCACTCTTCGATGACGAGCGCATATTAATACTCGCCTACAACGATCAGAAACCTAATAGCAACACGACCACCATGAAAGCACACGCTAAGGGTTTGCTCGCCACCGACGGTGAAACCGCTATTTGGTTAGTGCATTCTGTACCAAGATATCCGGAAATACCACAGTATAAATATCCTGCCACAGGCGCACGTTATGGACAAAGTTTTCTTTGCATGTCCCTACAGGGTAGCGAAGTGGATAAGGTTGCCACACAATTGCGTTTGATGGTGCCACTCGTCTATTATACGCGCACACCGGAGGCAATACTCTCACGCTTCCCCATCTTGCAGCAGGTGGTGCAGGGCAAATGGAAGAAGGAAGCGCCCTATCAGAATGGTTTGAAACTGCAGACGCTTGCGGGCGAGAAGTTCAAATCTTTTGCGAAGAGTGGCAAGGCTGTAACGGAATTGTATGAAGATATTATAGCCCCAACTTTGGATGTTAATCTGTTAGTGGAGACGTGGCGTAATGGTGGCGGTAATTTGGCCTCGAATTGTACGCGTGGTGACAAGTGAGTTCAAATTTTATATTTCGAAACTACCTTCTTACAAATCTAACTTTTATCCTCACTATTTACAGAGTTTTTAATATACAAGAAATTAAAGAACAACAACTACAAATTTCATTCCGCACCAATTCGGATCATTCCAAGTGGGCTGTATCGCAAGCAAGTGGCTTCAGACTTTGGCGCTGGCGTATTGGTGGCGCGGATTGGATTTGTGTTGGCGATATTAATCGTCAGAAGGAACAGCTGGTACGTGGTGGTGGCAGCGTTTGCCTGAAAAATAGCAAAGTCGCCAAGCTCTATAGAGATATGATACAGGGTTATGAGCCGTGTTCAAAAAGTGGGAATGAAGTAGACCTAAATCAGAAGCAGGAGGAAGCGAACTCAAAATTGGCAGAGATTGAAGATGAAAGTGAACAGATAATCTAGACTGGGCTCAGTATGCACTATAGTTATAAGTTTAATGTTTTTGTAAGATCAAATTTTTGAGAAATAAAGTATGTAGAAGTAGAAAACCCACAGTCCGAACTAAGGTCACTATGGTTTAAGTAGGGCTACGAGCCCCATGTAAAGGTTTTCTGACGTTCCACCTAAACGCGGTAATACAATTTTTTCTTAGATAGTATTAGACTTACTAAGGATGTATCTATCTTTAACATTCATATACAAGTTTATAAAAATTTCATATTCTAATTTATATAGCTAGACTATATATATACATAATATATCGTTTATTTCTGCTGCTTCATTTGAATTTTACGCTTCAAACTGTTGACGAGTAGCTTATTTTCCAACTGCTTCTTTGGACGTTTGGCTTTAACTTCTTCCGCTGCGTCCTTTACTCCGCTTTTCACACTCTCTTTACCATGACGTCGTTTAAGCTTTTCTTGTATTAACAACTCCATTGCTTTAGTTTTCTTAAAATGCGAATCAGTGGGATCAATATTAAATTTCGCCGATGTATAGACAGCTTGGAAACGTGCATCATTTATATTTAACTGGAAATTATCTTCAACCGGTTTGGATTGATCATTAACAGCCGATTTTGATTTCTTCAATTGTTTACGCCTTTTACGCTTTGATTTTGTCTCTTGTTCAGATTTTAGAATTTTATCTAAGCTAAAGTGTTGTTTACCTTGCTCATCCGCATCATCATCGTCCAGCAGCAGTTCCAGTTCTTTTGCTCGTCTTTCCTCTTCTTCTGCTACTTGCTGCTTATCTAATGCATTTTCTTGCTTTTTCAACTTTTCACGCTTTTTCGCTTTGGGATCAACAAATTCACCATTCGCGAACTCTTCTGCGAAATAGGGATCATTCATATCTATGCCATCGGGTATGTTTTCAGAGTCGGAGCTATCGCCCGCGTCTGGATCCAGGCCATTTGCTTGCATTTTCTTTTTCTTCCGTTCTTCTTTACGCTGCTTATTTTTTTCGCTGCGTTTCTGCAGTGCTTTTTCGATTGGTGTCAAAGGTTGCGTCTTTTTATGACTTTCGGAATCTGTTTCTTTTTCATCATTGTTGGCGTTCTGCTCTACATTCCAACTCAATTCCATTTCAAACTTATTATTCTTTTTTTGCTTTTCTTTTTCATTAATTTCCGCTAGTAATGCTTTGTACTTATTTATAACATCATCCTTTTTACGCTTAGACTTATCGATTTTGTGGTTTTTATTAGCTTTTCCGTCATCGTTATTTTCATCCTCTTTGTTTTCACCCGCAACCTCATCAGCATCATCCTCATCTTCTTCTTCACTACTGTATGCAACCATTTTACGCAAATCCTTATCGCTAACTTCATCCAATTTTCCACTGGCCAATTTCTCGCCCAATTCTTGTCGTTCCACAGCCGTTTCATCCCAAGTGAGATCGACCTTGGCTTGCTGTAATGCTGTTGTTGTAAATTGTCGTGGCTGATAGCTGTTAGTATCAGGCAAATCTGTACACACATCGGTAGCTTCATCATCATCGAAGCTTGTATCGTTTGGTATGAAACGCAAGTCTACACGCGTAGCTGAACTTTCATATTCGATACCATCGCATTCTTTATAAATTTTATCTGCTGTGGTCACACTATCAAATACTGCTACAGCATAATAGTAACGCAAGCGATTTAGCTGGTACTGTCGTAACTTTTCCATGTGATATTCATCACCTTCCTCAGCATCGCTATCTTGCTCTTGTACGAGCTCATCATCTGATTCATGATCTTCATCTGAAGTCTAGAAATAAATTAATCGTTTATTTATAGGTTTTTTTTATTTGTTTTAATTTTACCTTCTTGTTGTTCACTTCCTTTCCTAGCCCAATCAACTCAGTGGGTCCATGTAAATCTTCTTCACGCATGCGTTCTTTTCCAAAATCTGAGGGATAAATTGTTATGCTTAACACGCTACCACCCGGTGGCAGAAAAGAGCTAAATAACACCATTAAATCTACCGCACGTATGCGATCCCAGTCCATATTACACACTGCCAATCTATTAGTCGACTCTTCTGTCATCTCCGCTTCCTGATCTAGTTCTCCCCATACATGATCAATATTTGCAACAAGATCGTCCTCGTCTTCGCTCGACTCCTCATCTGATGATGAGTCGGTGACCAGCCTGCCCTCACCACGTGCATAATCTATATCCGGATGTAACAAGCGTTCGCGCAATGATTTTGGCACTTCTTCACCATCGCTTTCTAGCTCATCATTTTCACCTGCTTCTTCCTCACTGTGCCCACTTTCAACAGAATCGTCTGCATTATCACGACTGATCGCTTTTTCTTCTTTCCGTTTCTCCAACTCTTCTTGTAGTTCATCATCGTCATCATCCACAGCAGCAGATGCCTTTTGCTCACTTTTCTCTTCTTCTTCTTCATCCGTTTCGGAGTCGGATGTATTGATCTCATAGTATTTACGCAAATCTTCCGCATTGCTTTTATTCACGCGTCGACCATACTTATCTACAGTGTACTTTACCTTGAATTTATCATCGGTGAACATGGACTGGAAACGTTTGTCGATCTTAACTTTCCTTTGCACCTTTGGTATGCCACGGAAACGCGGATCGGTGACCAAGTGTTGGAAACGTTCGTCTTGCCAAATAGCAGAACCACTCGGTGCCTCATTGCTGGTGGTCGCTTTCTCAACTTCGACACCAGTTTTCTTAACTTTTCCAGTTTTCTTTGGTTTGTCTTTAGCCATTTTATGTAATTTAGCTAAATTTTTATAAAACACTGCTAGCGGGTAAAATAAAAACAAATGCAGCTGTCAAACTTTCGGCACGTGCAAGCTTCGCAGGGTTGCATGAGATAATTTTCCATTTCAAGGTGACCAGAAGATAAATAATGGGCTTTCATATTCTGACCCCAGTCTGAACTATTTTACTATTATACCTCCAAGACAAGCAACCCCTTTAGCTTAGGGCTGCAGACTACGACCGAGGTGGACAACTCAATTTACGGGTACATCTCGCTACCCATATTTTTTTCGATACCGGGAGGGGCGGTAACATAGCCTAAAAGGTTGCACCAAATGTCTACCGCGAAAGCTGGCATGTCTGTAAGACTGTATCGGGGCTTACTGGGCTCATTTCCGGCAAAGGCCTGTCTCAAAAATAAACAAGCGTGAGGTATTCGGTTCTTCTAAATAAGTTTACCCGGTTAATCTTTCAAAACACCACAGCCCTATTGTTCTGTTTAATACTATCAAACAGCTGATTGAATCAACCTAACCTTAAATTTCACTTGGTCGGCAAACATTTGCTCTTTCGGCTTGTATTTTGTATTTTTCTTCCAAAATTAAAGTAATTTGTTAGTATAACAACAAATTTTTGCACTAAAGACGCTAGCAAGTCCAATGTCATACGCCATGAGGCAGTGTTCGGTCAGATACAACACTAGACAGTTGCCACTTTGGAACAAATATCTTAGGCGAACATGCACTTCCAGATCAATTGTCACTGAAGTTAAGGGTAAGTAAATTCCTCAACAACTGTGTATTTATAATAAGAAACCAATAAATTTACAGAAAAGCTCACCTACAATGACATGATGCAGCATCGTCAACAACAAGCCAAATGTAGTATAGTGGTTCAAGTGCAATCTGAAAAATCATTCCCCGAATTGTATAACTATTGCGCTAGCTTTGGTAAAATATTGAGCGCACATCATTATCGCGTCGAACAAGAGGATGACCACCATTATATACTACTAGAATTCGCTAGCACACAAGAAGCATCTGCTGCCGTATCCGCTTCAGTTTATAATGATGAAATGTCCGGTGTGCCAGCGCATTCACCATTCCTATGGTTTAGAGCAACAAATAGAAAGCGTGCTTTTAAAGCAGCTGCCAAAACTTCAAGTAGCGCCTTGAACATAACTGGTGGTACTGACAAGATTGAGAACTATGCTATGACTGATCTCTTATGCACGGCACCAAATTTAGATGAACAAATTTTAATATTACATCAACGCACACAACTAAACGATTTGGGTGTACGTTTGCGTTTCTTGGCGGCATTACAAGTGCAACAAGCTGTGTCGGGTATGTTTCCCTATGCAAATGCACATCCTTTTGGCTCATCAGTGAATGGTTTTGGCAAAATGGGCTGTGACTTAGATTTAATACTGCGGTTCGATCGTGAGGTAGTAGGATCAGACAGCTTAAATAAGCGCGATAACGATGCGCGCTTAGTCTTTCACACAAAGGAGAATTTAACAAATGGTCGCTCTCAAACTCAACGTCAAATGGAAAGTATTGGTGATATGCTACATCTGTTTCTACCCGGTGTTGGTCATGTGCGTCGCATATTGCAAGCGCGTGTACCGATTATCAAATATCATCATGAGCATATGAATTTGGAAGTGGACCTCTCCATGAGTAATCTGTGAGTATTAGTAGATTTTAGATACAAGAGGTATATTCACTGTATGATGGATTTGTAGGTTAGGGGTTTAGAATATGCCCGAGGTAAGCATACCAGTCGCAAGACGTAATTTCGTAAATATCGATGGCTGATCTACAGATTTGATCACCTTTTATTACCCATCTTCTCATTTCTTATGGAAGAAGGGGTGACATGAAATAGATTGTTGCACTGGTCATACCAAATCGTTACCGGTCCGGCCAACCCTTATGGAGTGTTTTTGGGCAGGCTAGTGGTTTAAAAAAGTATTTTGAAACCGAGATCGTCCCTCGGCAGTGCTTGCCAAACTTCCGGGTGTTTTCAAAAATCCCGAGACCGCAGAGTCGACTTAAGAAAAGTAGGTCCGCCAAGAGAAAATTGCTGGCAGCGCGTCATAAATGGGAGAAGTTTATCGTTAAGTGCCAGTGTTAACTCCAATAAGCTGCTTGGACTTCACCTCTATTTCCAGGCTAGTTAGATTAACAGCATCTATGAGGAAAATCCGCTTGCTTTTTTTTAAAGCTGTTAAAAGCAAATGTGTTTCTTTTATTTTGATCTTTATTAAAACTATTTGTGCGCTTATGTATGTATATACATATTGTAAAGGTCACTTTTCGTTACAACTGACTTAGAAATCTAAACGATATCTGTAAAAATTAAATAAGTATGAAAAATAAGTATGCTGGCATGTAAAAAGTTCATTCGGCGGTTTTGTGATAAAAAATTTAAATGTTTAAAATTGTCGGTTTACAGATAGACATCTGTTTCAATCCACAACATAACAAAGCGTCCATATTCGACTCCAAGACCAATTCTTCTAAGAGTTAGTACAGCGTTTCATCTGCTCTTACGCTTTGCTCAATGTCTATAGGTACGCGCTTCATCTTCCTCCTTCTTCACAGCTTGTACCAATACCAAGCTCAAGACACCCGCCACCACATTCAGCATAGCTAATACAAAAGCCACTGTCACAATCCAATATGTTTTAGCTTCAAAAAACCAGGTCAACTCATCAACGCAACCATTAAAGAAACAATTTCCGCTTACTGTGTCGCGACACGAGTTTGGCAATGGTTGATGTAAATTCCAATAATCCCAAGGACCAGTAGCGCCACAACAACCAATATTACTCTGAATCATATTGAGCACGTAAGCCGAACTGGAATATTCTGAAGTGCTCACGAAATTAGTAAGTGATGTATACAAGAGTGGTTGTAGATTGGAATGCATTGTGCTGTAAGCAAGTAATAAAGCAGCACCAACAATCCCAGTAATGAAACCAAATATTTGTGTACCCAAAAAGACCAGCAGTGCTAGCGTATTCTCCATCAGCGCACTAAGGCAACCCAAAAACGAAACGGCCATCATTATTATACTTGAACCAATTAATATATAGACGCCTATGTAAAAGTTCTGTGCTTGTAGTATGGTGAGCCAATTACTGAAGCCTTGCTCAGCGCGCAACCAAACAGTAATCCCGAATAGACCCGTTGAAAACATCCATGAAACAATACTAATACAAAAGAGTGTGTACTTAATGCAACCAATTTGCTTTTCCAGCGCATTCTCCTCTCGTCCTAAACCCATATTTAGGCAGTGTTATGTGTGTGGTATAAGTTGGTGATGTGATTTTTATATTTTTTCGTTTGTGATAAACGGTTATTGTGAGTAACTGTGAAGAAAGAGAGAAAAAGAAAGAAGTGTAGTTAGACTGATTTGGAATGGATAAAAATTTCAAAAATTGCTAATTGATAACTAGGATATTTTTTTCACATTTTTTTTTGTATATAGCTTCACCGAGCCTCAAACTATGTTACAAGTTTTCACTCAATTCAAAATGAATTTATTATATTTGGTTGGATTCGACTTGATTTGTATGGTATGCGATGTGATTTGCTTTGATCTGATGTGATTTAGTTTTCATTGATCTTGAAGTTAGTTTCATGTTTTTCCTCTTAGTTTGTATTGATTTGACATTTTGTAATTTGTTTTGATATGATCTGATTTGCAGTTTTATTTTGATTAGATGTTGTTGTTGTTGTAACGACGCCTAGATGTGATGTGAATTTATTCGATATGATGTGACTTGAATTCAGCTGATCACATTGAATTAATGTGACTTATTTGTACTTGACAAACCGTGACCCTTGTTCTGGATTTGACATTCGTACAATTTGCTGGAATTAAACAAATTTTTTAGAAATCCATTTGGAAAACTGATGCGGCTCCGTCCGGTATTGACGCAGGTTGATGCTTACTTAGAAGTAAAGAAAATTGTGTGGTCCTGTGCTCTCTGCCTGTTGACGTTCTAGTTGTAGGCGTGTAATTCGCCGATCCTATATGTGTAAGAGTCCAGCTTAATGCATGTCCTAAGAAAATATTTGCAGATCATTGATCTAATAGCAACACATGTCTGACATGATCACAGGCTTTGCTATGTGCCGTTCACGCGATATCACCTCATACAAATAATTGAGGTTTCCTGGCGTAGTTGCGAATTTTCGGCATTTCTTATAAAATAAATCGTCTACTGAGGTATGATTCCAATGAAACTGTGAGCTTTTTAAATATTGAGCTGCTTTGCATGGTCCCGATTCGGTTTTGGTTTATCACATATCAGAGAAAACTATCACAAGGCTATGTTCACTGTGTAGACTGGAACTTGAATGTATGTATTTATATTAATACTGACATTTCAACGCAGGCAAGGCCACAAAATAGTTTGTTTGTAATTCGCTTTTGTCGTAGTTAAACCAATTATTTTCTATGTAGATAAAATTCCAACAAGAAATGAGTCATGATAAAGAGATAATTTGAGTAAGCAAAAGCTTTGAACAGCTATAGATTTAAATTTTTTTTATTGAATTGCGAGACCTCTGCTTAACATTTATGTGATTCGTAGAGATTTGGAAATATATACATATATTTTTAAAAATTAAAATATTGAGTTTGCATTTTACATTTATTTAATTTGTTGTAACACATATATCATATTCTTACTCATTCAGCTTGCTAAATTTCAGATCACCATACAAACCAAAACCATTAACATATTTTAGACAATGTTTATATGACGTTATCTATATTTGTTTAGCAAATATCGTTATCAGCACTCATTGCCATTGATGATTAACTATTTTGGTGTTGCAACAACAGGTGCCTTTGTACATTAATACGTGCGTGAGGTCATCAAAAGGGTTTTAATTATTTTGTGTGAGCAATTTTTGATGTTTTTCCAGTAACAGTTTAGTGCATAGTTATAAATTGATTGAAATAAACAAGCTTTCAAGGGCGTTTTATCTTAGTTCAATTGCTTGGTACAACAGAAAAAAAAAACTATGCGATTTGAAAACAATTTCTGATGTACATATTTTTGCTTCCAGATTTTAGAAATTTTTATATCTTTGTTGCATTATTATTTTATTGTCCTTTCAAGTTTTTAGGTTATGTGATGCATTATATAACGTAAAAAAGTTGATACCATTCATTAATTCGCTCTTCTTCAACTTCTTAGGCACTTTCAACCGGCATACGTGCGACAATAACTGCCGTCTTGCAAGATATTTCATTTCAACTACATCACATCAACACTTCATACATCATAATTTATCATATCACATCATGATATCGTGATAAATCGTCATATCATATATGTACATAGCTTTTATGTTAAAGATGAGGCATAACTAACGTATTTATATTCATTTAGCATAAAGCAATCTCTGCAAGATATTTCATTCCATCAAATCATATTTTACATCACATCATCACAGCGTATATATTAAGATAAATCGCAGTTTTCAATTAAGCAAAATTTCGTTATTATAAGAAGTACACAAATTAGATTTTCTGAGGAAAAGTTACACCAATGCCCTCGTTTCAGTGTTTTATCTGGTGTACTTTATATGCGATGTTGTAATATTTGCGTGAGCAATTTAGGTAAATCAAGAACATTACTGGTCTCTAGGCTTTAGTTTTTTTAAATGTAACTCATTATTGTTTTACAAAATTTTCATGTGACTTATTACAACCAAACAAGCTTTACAAGAAATACATTTTGCCAAACTTAAGCCGTGAGCAAAAAATTCACCTTTGTGTAAGCTGCTTTTTATATAAAATATTTGCTACCACAAAAATTTCGTGATTTTTTTTTTTTTTTAATTAATTTTAAATTTTTTTCTCCAGTAATCCAGTAAATATCAACCCAGTTTCTGGTCAGCACTTTACTGTTCGTATGTCGTTGTCGTTCGTTCAAATTTCGCTAAAGAAAATCTGGCGCAGCCGTTTTGTTTAGACATACCTCGAACTCAAAAGCTATCCAACACTCGTATGCGTTCGACAAAAACCCAACAAAACCAATTCAACAAGCATTACGTTCACTCTTACCAAAGCTAAGATATGCCACTGATAAGATAAACCAGCAACATAGCGCTAGCGATAAGATATAACGCTGACACCAAATAGGAAAGTACATAGCAAGTGAACCTTGGTGCGAACAGGTGCAATATAGCTTGGGTGTTCCATACTACATATGTATGTCTCGTAGGACACTTGTTCGCATCGACTTCGTTGCTGTCTTCACGCTTTTTCGCTTATCGCAATTTTTTGTAATCTTTGCGTAGGGCTTATTGTATACAAACGCACAGGTGAATCAGTTGCCTATGAATGATATAGCAACAAATATTAGTGGCTGTGCATGTAACTGTTGGCTTTTGTCGTTTGTTTTGAAATTTTTTTTTTAGATTTTTTTTGTTATCTTTTAAAAAAATTTGTACACGTTTAATGCATATTTTATGCTCTGATTTCTCTGCGTGATTCACCGTCATATTCATTGTAATTCTATATGATGAATGCTTTAGTTTTAGACCAATTTCGACTTACGAATGCGTTTTTTAGTGGAGGAAAGTAGAAGCTGCGATGATATGATATGATTTCGGGTGTTATTTGTCTTGAATTGATTATATATGGATGTATTCGAGTACACGTGACCTAATTTGGTTGTGTTTGTTCCATTTGATTTAAATTGCATATGTTGTAATGCGATTTTATATTATATGATATCACTTGGTATATTTATATCAGACTTTGTTTGATGTGATATGTTCTGATGTTTTTGACTTGATTTGGTGGTGTGATTTATTTTCATTTCATTATACCTGATTTTAGTTTGCTTATCTCTTTTAATATGAATTCGTGGGACTAAATTTGTGCATGATGTGCATGTGACATATATTTTTATGATGTGATGTGCCTACGTTTTTTTTTTTTTATCTTGTAATCTGTGATGTTATTTTATGTGTGTGATTTGACAGCATTTGTTGATGTGATTTCTTTTCATTAAATTGACCCTGATTTTATATAATCATATGAATTTATTTCATTGCAACTCAGATGACTTGATTTTGTGAGGTGATTTGATTTGAACTGATTTGAAGTAATATATCGCTGCATATCTAGTATTATCTTTGGCTGGTTATCAGCTTGTCTGATGTGATGTCATGAGGCATAGGTGTGATATTAATGTTATTTCTTCACAGGGATGCCTTATATAAAGCCATGATTTTCTTTATTGTGAAATGCAATAAATGGCTTTTCTGATGCCCTGTAATAGACCCTTCTTCACTGACATCTACCGATATGACTTGATGGGGTGTGACCTGAGTCATTTGATATTGTTTTTCGTATTTTATTTGATTTGAAATATTACATGTATATATTTTCTCTTTCCAGCACCGGCTTTTATATGTCCGAGCTGCTCTACATGTTTGGTGAGTTTGACGAACGGGTACGCCCTCTTACCTTCTGCATTCGCCGTTGGGCACAAAGTTGCGGTCTTACAAATCCTTCACCAGGTCGTTGGATAACAAATTTCTCACTCACCTGCCTTGTGATATTTTTCCTGCAGCAAGTAAAAAATCCTATACTACCAACGATAAATGCGCTCATGAAATCCGCAAGACCAGACGATATACGCCTAACCGAAGATGGTATAAACTGCAGTTTTGGACGTGATTTTCAACGAATTGGCTTCAGTAGTCAAAACACTGTTAAACTAAGCGAATTATTGCTGGAATTTTTTGAATTTTACTCACAATTTGATTTTCAAAATCGTGCAATATCATTGAATGAGGGGCGTCCGATCTCGAAACCAGACCATTCGGCATTATATATTGTAAATCCGCTAGAACAAGTAAGTGTTTAAAGTAAGCAACAAAGAAACACTATTTAATAAATTCCATCTATTTCGAAGGTGCTGAATGTTAGTAAAAACGTCAGTCTGGAGGAATGTGAACGGCTACGTATTGAAGTGCGTAATGCTGCCTGGATACTAGAGTCAGAGGTGGAGAATCCTCTACAAATAGAAAGTGGAAATGGGAAAGCGGTATGGGGAATTCTTAATATTTTCAAAACAAACGAAAGATCCATTGTAAGGCCGAATATGTTTTTCAAACCACGCATGGTTGAGGTTAGCGATCTCTTTGAGAGGCCAGAAACATCACCAATTACGGAGGAGTTCAAAAATATCCTAATAAAACGTGAAGTGCGGAATATAAAAGCGCAGGGACGTGGTGATCTTAAACAAATGCGTATGAACGCAGAAGCGAAAGCGGGTGCAGCGACTAAAGGGCGTCATAGTAGATGAACGCCTCCGATTGACTGACTATATAGTTTTATATTTAAGCTGTGCATCATTTGTATGTTAACCTATGTAACTGCCGTTAGAAACAACTTTGTAAATAAGTATTTGGACAAATAGCGTACCGAAAAGTCGAATCTACGCAGTGCGTCGTACGTTTTTAAAACAAATGTACATGTTTACCGGCTTGGTTTATTTCTTTACATACATATGGTATCTATCTCTGCATGTATATATGTAAATATTTAAAAGAAAAGAAGCCACATGCAATTTGTGACGTGTAAGGATTTATTGTTTTAAGAAACTTTAACTAATTGTTAAGTTTGTAGATATAAACAAAAATAAATTCTTAAGTTAAAATTTAAAAAAATTAATATATAAAATTTTTGAATTTATTATTGTAAAAAAACAACAAAATGAGTGTTCATTACTTTAAAATTTCATTACACCTGACGAGTCCTCCACGGGTGTCTTGTGACCTCATTAGCATCCATCCATATTCTTATGGAACGTAGTGACATTTTTATCCAATTTACTAATCAAACAAGCTTCGTAAGCAATATTTTCTTAGGACTATATTACGCGTAGACTATCTTTTTTTTTAATTGATTTGATTTTTGTGTTTATTTTTTATTGTTCTTTAGTTTTATTTATCTGTTTGTTATTTTCCTTATTTTATTCTTACTTACTTTTTTATTTGTATTTGTAAAACTTTTTTTAAACGGTGGCAACTCCTTTATCCACAATTAACTGTAAATAAAAAACTTATAATTTTCATTGCAGTAAATAACTGAAGTTTATAAGTTAATAGTCGCGCTAATAAGATGTACAACTCCAAAAATGTATTAATTTGCTTTCTTTTTGCGATGAGCAGCGCTCATTTAGTAAATGTATGTTCATAAATATAAAAATAAAATAACACTTTTGTAAAACTTTTCGTATTAACACAAATTTGTTGTTTTTTAGTGCCGACCAGTGCAACTTGAGGTAGCTCCAGAAGTGGGAGCTGCTGACAAGCCCAAGTATGTTATACATTTACCGGCGAATACGGAACGTGTGGAGCGCCAGGTTTGCATAAAAATATACGGATTGACTGCTTTTTATTTAATACATATTTTAATAATCCAAAAAAAGGTCGTACAACCAACATGGCTGACAGATAAAAGTGTGCCACTTTTTCCCAACGATGGCAAAGTTGTTATAACTGAAAAGAGTTTGGCAGAAACTGCAAAACTGCGTGATGAAATACGTAAAGCGGTTGAAGAAGGGCGATACTACGTGGATCTCGAACAGGTGGGTTAAAGTCAATGGATTTAATTAAGGTGCACATTTAAGTGAGGTTAGAAAGGGTTATGTTGAATTTGCGGTTGCTAAGGCAGAACTACACAACAAGCCTCTTGGACGTTTCACGTGTTGAAGAATTTCACTTCGCGCCTAACTTGTACATGCTGTGTTTAACTAACTTTAATTGTAACTAACTAAATCCATTCTAAATTATTTATTTTTCCTTTGCAGGATGACTCGGCAAACGAATATTCTGGACAATCTAATATCCAACGTTCAATATCACAACAACCACGGCAATTCAGCCCTTCACCATCATCGCCCTGGAATCCATCGCAGTGGTCTATGTCATTCCAACAACCACAACAAGCACAACTCTTCAATCCATCGACTTGGAGTCCATCGCAATGGTCTATGTCGTTCCAGCCGCAACAGGGCGGTGCTTCACAATCACGTCCATTTAATCCCATGCATTGGTCTATGCCATTCCAGCAACAGCAACAAATGCAATTCGCTGGCCCTTTGCCTTGGAATCAAAATCAACAATGGTCTATGCAATTTGGATGGCCAACAATGCGCTCACAGCAATCCAATCCACCGGAAAGTATGTGGAATGCTTTTCTGGAGAATGCGAGAAGAATGCTTGAAAATAATTAAAGTTAATGTTGAAGCTTTATTTTTTGTTAATTTTTCTTAAGCTTTAAGCTGGAGTGAAGATGTGAAGTTTGAGTTGTGTAGTACTTTTAAGGCGTTTTTTTTTTTATTTTAATTAATTTTGTAATTTTAAGTTATTGTTAGTGTATTTAACTTAGTTTTATAATATTTTGGAATTGTTTGTTTGTACATATAAATTCAACAATCTTTACCATTGTTTTGTATCAGTATTAATATTTGTTAAAAATTTGTAAAACTTGCTACTGAGCTGATGTCTGTACATAAAATCGAAGCTTAGCTGCGCGAGTATTAAGAAAATTCTCTTTAAATAAATCTAAACTTATTGTTGTGTATTGTTAGTGTATTTAACTTAGTTTTATAATATTTTGGAATTGTTTGTTTGTACATATAAATTCAACAATCTTTACCATTGTTTTGTATCAGTATTAATATTTGTTAAAAATTTGCAAAACTTGCTACTGAGCTGATGTCTGTACATAAAATCGAAGCTTAGCTGCGCGAGTATTAAGAAAATTCTCTTTAAATAAATCTAAACTTATTGTTGTGTATTGTTAGTGTATTTAACTTAGTTTTATAATATTTTGGAATTGTTTGTTTGTACATATAAATTCAACAATCTTTACCATTGTTTTGTATCAGTATTAATATTTGTTAAAAATTTGTAAAACTTGCTACTGAGCTGATGTCTGTACATAAAATCGAAGCTTAGCTGCGCGAGTTTTAAGAAAATTCTCTTTAAATAAATCTAAACTTATAGTTGTGTATGTATTTATGTAATAACTAATAAATTAAGATTTCTTAATTCTGCTATTGTCTGCAACGTTGACAACGGGATTTTCCCCAGGATTTGCTAGTCAATGACTTGAGGACTGTATTTGAGTTTAAGCGCCAAACTCTATATGCATGGGCTCCAGTGTATAGCCTAGCTATTTTCAATTTTAATTTTTAAGAAATGGGTTCCGGAAAAACATGTGGGAACCGTTTGTAAGCAGAGTCAGTCAACGCCTTTTGTGCCCAATGACCCTTAGCACGGAGAATTTCCGAACAGTACTATTGATATTTCTTTGAGAGAAAGAGTTTTAAGTTTCTGCTGGTGGAATTTTACTCAATAAAAGTTGAAAGTGAAAACAGCTGATCGAGACATATGAAAGCAACAACAAAAATATTTCAAATTTGAGCTGTTTGAGCCAATCAAAAAAGCAACAGCTATTTTGCTGCAAGTTTTTACTGATTCCTGTTTGGTGGAAAGTTTCTGCTGTTAGCATTTCGAGAGAGTTTTACGCCATTGTCACTTTACTGTGTTTTTTGGGCATTTCGGTAACTGAACTCTGACAGACATCCAATCAAAATACCGTTATACTTACTGACAGCTATACAGTGAATAACCCCATTCACTTACGGCGAATTGCTGTGTGCAACTCACATTTTCTGCATTTACGAAAGTTAAACAGTTGGTAAACTAACAAGAACAACAGCTCATAATTTTACACTTATCACAATAATTTTTTTATGATACTGATAAGATTATACCGACTCTTAGAAGGCTACAAAGTAGTGATAAGATATTAATTTACTGATTTGGCCAACATTTACGAAAGCATTTTTCAGTTAGTGTTTAGACTTGGATGTCCTCAGACATATACATTTGGTGCAAAAACAAAAAAAAAATTATATTAAATTGTAAAACACAATTTTGATAGCGCAAAAGCTGATAAGGTGTTATTTATCTATTCATTAATACTTCATAAGTACTTGTACAAATTAATGTTTAATCAGTTGAGTCACAACTTTTCAAATTTGTATTAAAAATAGATTTGGTGCTTAAATGTTAAGTGTTATGAAGTTCGATAATCTAAATTTTTACACACTACGCTTTGGCAGAAAATAATTTGTGCCTAGAGTTAGGTTACTATTTCACTTACCTTTTAAAAAGCGATTTATTTTCGATATCACTATCGATTGTCCATTTAGTTAAGTCGGTTTTAACTATTTAACTTAGCTTTGGTAAAAACAAGTTGGCATCACAGTTAATGCCGTTAACAACATGCACATTTTTGCCGCTTACTAAGGCCCCACAGCTGATCAGAAATAAACGAATTTAGTTTAAAAATGTTTCGAAAATAGATGTTGTTTATAATTTGGTTTAGCCAAATCATAGCCCATTGGAACACGGCTATGATAAGATTAGAGTGAAACTTTAGTCTGAAAAAAAAACAAATATTTTTTAGTTAATAATAATAAAGTGTGTTCGTCGGTAAAACTTGCAAAGAACTGTTAGTGAAAATAAAATGACGTAAAACTAGCTCGAAACGCATAAAGTAAAATGTTTCCACGGAGCAAGACTCAGTTAAAACTTGCAGCAAAAACAGCTGTTACATTTTTCATTGGTTAACAGTTCAAATTTTTTAAATTTTTGTTGTTATTTTGTTATGTCATGATCAGCTGTTTTTCACATGCAAGTTTTACTGAGTGAAATTTCCCTAGCAGAAACATACAATTCTCTATCTCAAAAAAAGTCAAAATGCGCTCTCTCCCTTTTTTGTGTCGTCGAACACTTTTCAGTTAAAATTTTATAAAATTTTAAAAAATTCATCTCGTGGGTTGCAGTGGCCCCGAGCGTCATATTACTACAGCGTGAGTCCCCCATCTCGCTCCGACAATCTCCGGCTATCTGGAGACATTAGCAAATAAATGTTAAAACCGCCTTTTGGTCCAAGGAGTGCCAAGGGTCTAGTATCAACCTCACCTAACGAAGCAGATGTTTACGAGGTTGAGGGTGGGATGCCCTATAAGGTTCGTCTTTACAACTTGATTCGCTCGAATTCGTTAGGTTTAGGGCGATCTCGTTTAAGGCTATTTTAGTAGTTTGTCAAAGTTCTGACTCACATGAAAACTTGCTCAGTCATCATTCATATGGAAACCAATGAGGTTTATTGGTAGGGTATCAGTTACGATTCTATAAATTCTTCCTTCACAGATTCATCATGAAAAACAAATTGCTCTTGCTACTCACTTTTGTTGTATTATGTGGCGCTCTAGCTAAAGCTGAAGATGAATCCGCAGAAAAGACCACAAAAGTGGTAGAGAAGGCCGCTAATGAAACAACAAACACTTCACCCATTATACCAATATCTAAAGTGAGTATACTAGAGCTACAAGAACTACTGGTCCTATTCGTCTGAATCTCACCCTGCCTCTAAACTCTTCCTTTTTAGATTAATGTCATTAAAAGTGATCTCTGCCGCAAATGCAGCTGCATTAGTAATCCGGACTACAGCCAACTCGACTGTACTAGTAAAAATATGAGCAAACTTTTTAGCGTTGATGAATGGAGGATTCTTACAAATGGCGATATCATTTTTGACACCATCAAACTCGAGCACAACAACATTACCAACATTAAAGTATTCCCCGCATATCCAGTGAAAAACCTCTATTTAGGTTTCAATCAAATTGCGAGCATTGAAAAGAGCACATTTGCAAATCTTACCGAACTATCAAAATTGAATTTGGCTAACAACAAGTTGACCACGAAGGCTTTGCATCCCGATGTCTTCAAGGGTTTATATTCCGAACATGATTTTGTGCCGCTAGGCAAGGTGATTGAATTGGATTTGGGACACAATGAGATGCATACACTGAATGCTGATGTCTTTGAGCATTTGCCGAAATTGGAGACATTGATATTGTCCGGTAATACATTCCAAGTGATTGCTCAAAATTCGGTGACGGCTATTTCGGGTTTGACATATTTAAAGGTAAGCTTGAATTGAAGACTAAAGGCCAGTGATTGCAGATAAAAAAAACTTCAGTGCCAACTTTATTGGCAAGTAGAGCCACCGTCCAAAACAAAAAATTATGAATCTGTCTCCACGAGTTACGAAAGTTTCAGCCTAAGCACGAAGGAACATTTGGCAAAAATATGCAGTTTGTATTTTCCTCAAAAGCTGGCGAAGTATACAGAGTTGCCCAAGATGACCTAGACATCTGGCAAGAGTAGGTTTCTGCTGTTGTTGTTGTTGTTGTTGTTTTAACAACAAAATCACTCCCCGAAGGTTTTGGGGAGTGTTGTCGAAATAACAGTCCATGGCCGGATATGAATCCGGTACGCTCCGGTACTCCCTTGCGGTACTGCCCGACTGTCGTGGTAGCGATTTGGTATGACCAGTGGAACCTTCTAGGTCATGTCATCCCTCCTTCCGAAAGGAAAGAAGAGATGGGTAATGAGAGGTGAGAGGCATCATATCAGTAGATCAACCATCAAGTTGCACATCATCACCTTTGTGCATATTAGTCGCCTCTTACGACGGGTATGCCTACCGCGGGCATATTCTAAGCCCCTACCCGCAGGGGCCAGTAGGTTTCTGTCCTAGCGATTGCTTACCGGTTTCGGGGCTCATCTGCCCAGCTGCATACTACAAGTCCAGCGGCACACCAAAGCTCATATACTTAGTAGGGTCTAATTCGCAAGTGCCCAGTCGTGACAAGAGATCTGAGTTTCGAAATCACGTATTCCCTATGCACTGCGAGCTTGGTAGCACCTTAATTTTAAGCTAACGTTGAGGTCTTGGTTTAGAAGGTCTAGCCGATCAATATTAAATATGCTTTGGCTACTTTTGCTCAGCTTACTGCTAAATTCATATCCATCTTCAAGTGGTTAAGTTCCTTATAAATTTTATTTTTGGTCTTTCTTCCGTTCGATTTTCAGACTTTAGATATGTCCTTCATGGAAATAGAAGAATTGCCCGATAATCTATTACATGGGCCACGCGATTTGGAGACACTCATACTAACCGGTAATCTATTTGATGAGCTACCTTCCGATTTGTATTTAGCAAAAAATCTGCGTGAATTGGTGCTCGATGAAAATCCAATTGAGGACTTAATAGGAGATAAGTATGTATAACTAATTTGATATATGTGTTAGGGGTATTCACAAAGCGTAGCAAATGGGCTGATCAGCTGAAACAAAGCACAAGCGCTTGAAGCAAAAGTTCTTAATGTAATATCTTCTGCACTCTGAGCGGTTTGCGTTTATTTTCAATGCACATCCACAGTCACTTCAGTGCTTGCTGTCCGGCTTTTTACTTAGCTTAGTGAATGCCCTCATTACTTTTTTAAATTTGTATGTAATTCTAAATTTTATTTCAGTGTATTTCCCAAAATCCCGAACTTGAGCTATTTAAGCATGTCTTATATGCCCGATCTGACCGTTATTGGACCCGGCGCTTTCTCGGAATTGCAAAGTAAATAAAACAGAATACTTTTTGAAATATTTTGCTAAATTTGGTTTCTTTTTTTTAGATTTGAAAACTTTAATTTTATCAAGCAATCCAAAGTTGTCCAAAATTCATGAGAAAGCATTCATTCTGAATACAACAAATCCAGAAATTTTCTCGTTTCCACCTTTGGAAAAGGTAAGTTTATGTGTTAAGTAAAAAAATTCGTATTATTAAAAATCTTTTGATACTCGCCCTGGTCACAATCAATCCGAAGAGTCTCTCTTTACAGCACTAGAGCCGCCTTATTAGATATAGCCCCCATCCACGCTTCTTTTTTATCCAGCAGACCGCTAATTTCAGTGGGCCGAGAGGGGCATTGCCTATTGACTACAGTAATAAGACCTCTACAAAAGAGCTCAAAGTCTATCCACCATTTACACTTGCAATGACCTCGACTAAACAAAGGGTCGATTCACATCCGCCTCTTCAGATCATCCGATGTGCTTCCTTCCACCATCTGCTCTTGCAGCTCTCAATGTCCATATCCTTATTCAGATTTTTATCAGATAACGACATCAGCCACTCAGGTGATGTGATATCAGAAATATCAGGTGACTGAATATACAAAAGATTGCTCATTAGGTGATATGACATTATATTCATCAGGTGATGTGACTTAAATCAAGTGGTGTGACATAAATTTTAGCAGTTGATTAGACATGGTTGCCTAGTGCACCATTATATCTTTTAGGAATATTACAAAAGCCTGCTCCCGAAATGATGTGACATTCTACTTACCAGGTGGTGTGATATCCATCATTTAAAATGACATTAATTGTATCAAATGATAAGACAACCTGTCTTTTTTCATGAGCGCCTAGCACAGCGTAATGTCTTGTAGGAATATTATACAAGCACTGCTAAGAGGTGATATGACATTCTTCTCATCAGGTGATGTATAAGTTGATAAGACACCTGCCATTTTTCATGATCGCCAAGCGCAGCGTAATTAATATCTTGTATGAATATTATTACCAAAAGCCTGTCCATGAGGTGATATGACATTTTACTTATGAGCTGAAGTGGCATAAATCATGCGATGCCCCATCAATTGTGTCAGGTGATTAGACACCTGCCATTTTTCATGGTCGCCTAGTGCAGCGTATTATCTTGTATAAACTTTATGCAAAAGCCTGCTCATAATATGGCGTTCTACTCATAAGGTGATGGGCCATAAATTATGTGATGTGACATTGATTGTATCAGATGATTATACACCTGTCTTTTTTCATGGGCGCCTAGTGCCGCATAATACATATCTTGTAGACATATTATCTAAAATATTACTTGTGAGGTGATATGACATTTTCTACTCATAAGGTGATGTGACATAAATCATGCGATGCCCCATCAATTGTATCAGGTGATAAGACACCTGACATTTTTCATGGTCGCCTAGTGCAGCGTATTATCTTGTATGAATACTATGCAAAAGTCAAAAGATGATGTAACATTTTCTAATCATCAGGTGATGTGACATAAGCTATGCGATGTCCCATTAATTGTATGAGGTAATTTGACACCTGCCATTTTTCATGGTCGCCTAGTACAGGGTAATATCTTTTATAAATATACAAACGTCTGCTCATGAGGAGGTATGACATTCTACTCATGAGGTGATGTGATATCCTTTATGTGATGCAACGTCAAGTGCATCAGGTTATTAGACACCTGTCGTTTCTTTTCTAATTCGTACTGACACCTCTGCGCGACAGTTCCGTCTACGACATCAGAACGTTCTTCTGTGAAGTTCTGCTACCTTCGTAGGCCAGTTTGGTTTCAGATATGATAATCGAAGGGAGGGCTTTCGGAGCCATTGCCTTCTTACTACCCAGCACAACTACTTTCCACTCCAATCCGACTAACAAATATCAAAGTGACTTTTCTCTCTTGGCTGTAGGAGTGTTTTTGTCGTTGTATGCAAGATTCGCCAAGAGCTTCGCAGCTCACAGAGATATGTTTTCATTTAACCATTTCATAATCAATTTTTCTTTCACCCTTTCAGCTCTACCTCCATAACAACAATTTGAACCAATTGGATCGTAGTTTGCTCGAACGCTGGGATAAAATATCGGTACTCGACTTACGTTACAACTATTGGACATGCGACTGCACCAACCGCTGGCTCATCGAAGTTTTAATGGTGCAAATTAACAATACCACTCCACTTTTAATACAAGATATGAACTGTGTCCAACCGAGAGAATTACGGGGTGTACCACTACTTGAACTCAGTAGCCCGAACAAACGTCTAAAATGTGCCGTCGAGGATAGCAACCCGAGAACCAGTCTCTTCTTAATCGGCTTACTTGTTGGTATGCTCCTCTGTATACCAATGATATTAGCATCTATCGCTCTTTGGCGTCGTGGTTGCTTCGGATTGAATCGCAATCAAGTGGAAGCTAATAGATCTTTATATAATCGTGCCAATTTTAGCGATGATTTTCATATATAAACCGTTTTGTGTAATATTTTTGTTTGTTTTGTTTTGGAGTAAAATTTTTGTATGTATTTAAATATTTATAATTTTAATAAAAATGGGCGCTATAATAGTTATTAACAGCTCAGTTTGGCGGATGTAATTTTATATGTCTTTTTTTAAAGTTTACTATAACGAAATTAGGGCGTGGTCTAAATCACTCCGACCTTTGCAAATCGAAGATCCGAATACCTTACTGATGTGCCTCACCCATAGAAAAGAATTTTGAGAAAAACATCGGTAGCATGACCATGTCAATTTCGCTCCCAAATTTGACATGCTTCTAGAAATTCTTGATATCGCAAAAAAGGCGTGGCTATAAACCAATTTCGCAGATCTTGAAATAGTGAACTTTCGAGAAGTAGCCGCTATATTTTCGAAATCAAGTAGACATGGTCAAGTCAATAAATCTGCCAAGTGTTTCACTGTTTAGCTGCACCAGTCCATGAATTATGTTATCTTACATGATTTTCGAAATTTTCGGAATCCAAATGAGGGCATGGTTATTAAGCGATTTCTTGTATATGTAATAGAAAATATACTTGGTTGAAAAGTGTAACCTGTATGCTGATCTAAAACAATCGTAAGAAGAGGTTAGTCAGTCAGCAACTCCGAACTTTCGCAATCTGAACTCCGTAGCATCCCTAATCTGTACTTTCCTTTAACCCTGAAATGAATTAATATTTTTTATTGAGTATATATATGTATATTTTTTTTATTTATTAATTTTTGGTTTTATATATGTAAGTAACTAATTCGAGGTTATTCGGCTTATACGGAATGTGTTAAGCAAAATGTTTTTGAAAAATATTATTATTTCTATATATATTATAGTTGTACATACCTACATTTATCAATTTTTATGTATGTACATACACATGTATTTTTGTATTTTTGTAGGTTTGTGGGTTTTTATATATTTAATCTAATATAAATCGTTTGTTTTAAACGATTTGCATAACAATTTTTTTTTGCGGTATGCGTTTTTATACCCCGTAGCGCTATATTTTTGTATACACAGCAGCGCTAGCACTAAGTGTTTTATATTCAATATTTATTTCAAATTATATGCAAAATTTTGTTGTTGCACGATTTTTACCTCAAATTTGTTCTCGTGTATGCATTAAGAAAAACTAAAAACTACAAATCGAATTTACAAATATTTATAAGCAAGCAATTCTACATTTTTTAAACAAACTTTAGCACAAATTCTATGAAATCGTGCAAAAATTTTTAATAGACAACTAAGTTTTTTTTACATTTTTAAGTTTACAGGAGTATACATTACATACTTACAGGTAAGGCTACATACTAATTTAGGGGGACTAATTAGGGTGGGGTCTTAGAAAATTTTAACAGAGTTAAAAAATTTTATATTTAAAAAATTAAAGTTTTTAATATTATTAATTTTTTTTTTAAATTATTTTTCAAATATTGATTTCTTTATATTCATTTCTTGCGATTATCGATTTTTTTCTTTACTCTTTTACAACTTTCGATAAATATATTTTTATATGTATACAAATTTGTATATTTGTAGGTATTTATGTATGCATGTATGGCTGTGGTTTCGTATTTTTTTTTTTTTTTTTATAACAATAATATGAGCTCCGTATGCTTGTTTGTGTGTATAATATAAGTACAGTGCGGAACAAAACGATAGCACATAGTTGGGAGTACTTTTGAACAATTTACTACTATTTTTCAATACTTTTTTTACTGTTTTCTGTTATTCTAAGTTTACTGTTAGGCATTTTCGTTTTCATTATAAGCAGGTATCGGCAATTTTACGATACATATTTACATATGTAGGCATAAAAACATTTTGAGCCTACTTGTATTGCCACCACTGTATACAAGAGAAATAAAATCTTTCCTTGCTATAAAATTGATCCTAAACTTTAAGTTGGACATCTAGCAACACAGCAGTGTAAATTTCCTTCAATTCTATACAGCTGTTTTTGAATGATGCGCATACAAATTTTCAGACAGACAAAAATAAATTTAAAAACTGGCTCTTTGGGCATTTATTATGCAAACAAACGTTTTCGTATCATGCATAACTGTTATAATAATTATTTTTTTTTATAAATAAGTAATCTAAAACAGCTATGCTTTTATTTTGTCGCGCACTGTATGTGTATTTAGATGCGACAAACAATATGGTTTGCGCTATATAAATAAAAAAAATCCTTTGTGGAAGTGAAAAGACAACTATCTAGTATGTTACTACTTACTTTGGAACTAGTTTCATTACAGTAAACTTTAACTTTGACGAACGAGAAGTTGTATCTCCTTAACCCTTGCAGGGTGTATGTGACAGGTAATTTAATGTATGTTGGTAAGTTTACTTTAATTATTTACAAACCACATTGGAGCCCATCAATACATGCATTTACAGTTATTTAGGAGTGTTTACATAAGCATTTTCCATTATACCTTGCCTTACTTCTACGCCTGGTAGTACCTACACATTTCTATAAACATTGATATATCATAAGCATAGCATACTATGTATATTAGGGTGGGTTAAAAAAATTTTTTTTTTTGTGTTACAATTTGTATTTTTATAGAAAAAAAAAGATAAAAAATTAAATTAAAAAAAAAGGTTAAAACTGCGCAATTTTCATTGGCTTTAGAGAGGGCACTATACAGCTTGTGGATCATCTTAAAAAAAAAAAAATTATTTGGAACTAAGTTATTTCATCAATTATTTATTAGGAAATCTAGCGGTTAACTCAATAATTTCGAAGAAAATATTTTAAATATTTTTTTTTTTAATTTAATTCTTTTATAAAGCGGAACTTCACCCTAAATTTTTTTTTCAACCCACCCTAATGTATGCATATATCTCTATATATATAAGTAGGTATACACGTATCATTCCTTGGTATATATTTCTATCTTTGTATGCATAAATACGTATACATAGTGCATATGTACATATGTATGTAGTATATATGTATTTTATACATATATGTATAATAAACCATTTATCATTTAAGTATGTCGATAGATTGCTGCACCTCCAGAGCAGCATTATCTTATCTAGCCACCTCTTCCACTTCTTCACCCTCCGACGAACTGCGTATGGTATTATATTGTGAATTGCGACTGCGTAACATTCGTAAGAAGCTACCTACAGCGAATATGGTTCTTCGATGACGATGAAATATACCCTGGTATAAGGCCTCACGTAATGTTTTGCGATCCTCCACATCAACCGAGGAGGTGAGTGATGTTTGATGTGGTAAGCGCGCTAAAAAGATAAAATGAAATATTACAAAATGCTAATGCGAGAATGATGAAATTTTATAAAGCAATATGATATTGAAGGCACATAATGAAACTACTGGCAGGCACAGCGTAATCAAGGTTATATTATGGGGTAATTCTGGAAACTTTTAGAACAAGAAAAGAACGAGCGTACTTGGAGATATTACGTGGTGGTCAGATCAAAAGGAACTGGTGATGAGTCCTACAAAAACAGATCTTATCTATCGTTCTGAAAACCCGCCACGGTAAGTTACTGGGCTATCACACTGACTGTCCCAGGTTCCAGGGCCAGGACAGGTAAAATCAAGTCGCCCGCAACCCTCCGAGTGTAGTTCTGCCATGAACTGGAAACTACATCATCCATTGGTAGGTAGAACGCAGTCATTAGACTGATATTAGCTGAAGATTGTGAAGATGAAACGGCTAGTTTGACTTGGCATATCAGGTGAAGTAGGTTCCGCCCCTCTGGATGGGTTTAACAGATCGTCTGAGATGATATAACAAGATGGTTTTAATCCTTAGATGATCTGTCAGAGGAGGACGGGCAAGCTATTAAAATTATGGGTTTTGACGAAGGCTGAGGTAAAGTTCAGTATGTGCTAGGTCAAGGAAGTCCCATTATCCGGCAATAGAATAGTCACAGAGTCGAAGAGCGAAGACCGTTGCTTAGTATCTGTTGAAATTAAGCGACGGTTGTAGTGGTCCGTAGCGGACATCGAAGATGACAGCACTGCTAACAAGTAGCAACGGATCAGCAGAAGACGGACAACAGGATGATGACCTTCGGCAGTGGTCCTGCATTGGGTGGAAGCCTCCTAAGGGATGTCGTTGCTGATATGATTAGCTCGAATAAATTTTTCGGATAGCCAGGTCCTGCTGCAGATGCTGCGAACAAGTCTCGCAGAACGTACTAAGCCTACTGACGAGTCGTGGTAAAAATTTTCTCATCATTTAGAGTTATGGCTTCCTGAGCCGTCATAGGGACAGGGGATCAGACTAATCTGACATGATACATTGATGAAAACCAAAGGCCGAGTTTTTTAAAACATCTCCAACAAGTTTGAATTGTCGCCTTTAGTACCTAGAGCACAACTCACTTAGACTGGTTTAAGTTGTCTGCTGGGCCTACCTGCAGAATATCATGCAAAAAATAGGGCCATTAAATGCTCTTACATAGACTGAAATTTACTCGTAGAAAAAATTAACTCACCTATTGGCGATTTTGGTGATTTGACTGAAAGATCATCCAGCTCATTCGCCGTTAAATCCAATTTGAGTACCTTCTTCGTAAGCTCTTTGGTTGCTGCATCAATATTTGATTTTTTGGCAATCTTTATATCGATATTACGTTGACTGATCGCACTCTTCGAGACGGCACCACCATCACCAGCCTTGATTTGTTTTTCTTTGCCCGTAGTATCGTTTTCGGCCACGACAGCGGGTGGTGGTGGTGACTCCAACTGGGAGGACATTTTATCTGTTTTGCTTGATTGTTTTTGTATTAACAATTTTTGATTTGTTTTCAAAGCTTCTTCAACCAATTGCTTCTTCTCTTCGAGTGTTTGGTTTTCCTTGTCCTCCGAGTCTGTTTGTGATTGTTGTTGTTGTTGCTGTTGCTGTATGCTTGACGTAGTCGTCGTTGTTGTATTCGAAGCAGCCGACACAGATGATGCAGATGATGTAGGCGATAATACGTCGGCTATATTGATTGTTGTTGTTGTAGATTCCGGCTCTAACTCAATTGCGGTGGCTGTAGCTACTGTCGATGACTTTTGACGATGTTCGATTGCAACCATTGTACACAGCGACGACAGTGCGTAAACAAAAACAAAAACGAAAACAAGAAATGATAAAAAATAAAAATAACAGCACAAACTTTGTTATCGGTGGTATCGGTGCGCTCTCCGTCAAGTACACTTGATGCGCACACTTTTCAAAGACCCAAAGCCAATGGACGACGTAAAGTGCGAGTAGTGGAAGTGCTAAGCTCTGGCGGCGACTAACGCTGTCTTGCTGATTTATTTACTTTTTCGTTTATTTTGTGTTGATGGGTTGAGTTTTTGTTTTTCGAGTGCTGATGTTGTTGATACGGCGCGCTGTGTGGCGTAAAGTGGCAGGACACTTGAGTGTTGTACAGATAAGACAGGCCAAGCTGTGGAAGAAAACAAAAAGACAAATTATACTCATGAGAATTCGCATAACAAGTAGCCAACTTAATCAGAAATATTTATATGTGAAGTGAAGCAAAATTGGCCTATGTCACTTTGGAGCTGAGGCATGACATTTTGGCCTCAAAAGATCTGAGACCCCTCCCCCCCCCACATTCGTTTTTTGTTCTGGTAGGTACAAGTGCCTTTCTTACTAAGACTCACCTTGGCTTTCAATGTTATGCTGCAAAATGTCTTGGTGGATATTGCGGACAAAGCGATTGTGGCTTAGTATTATGGGCAATAGGCGCCTGAGCTACGGCTCAGCTTCTATTTTAACACAAGTCGTGTAAATTTAGGCTATTGCTGCTCTTACTAGATACTAATATACTATAATAGCAGCATGGTCTCATCTGGGGCACTGGATCGAAGAGCTGGTTCAAGGATGACAGAATAATTCGGGTAATTTAAGCTTAAATGCTTGGTGTTCGCAAAATCTCATTAGTTCTAAGGAAGCTAAATGAAGGAGAATAAATGCGTATTATTATTCCCTCATTAAACGGATGACAGCCGGGTCGACTCTCTGTAAGATTTATCTTGGAATCAGATCTACAAGGACCCTCGGTAAGTTCTCAAGGTTCGAGATGTGCGTAACTAAACAATATGTGACGCGTGGGCACACCCAGCTGATCCCCTTCGCAAAAAGCTTATCAAAACTACTCTTAAGAGCCTGGAAAAAAAATAGAGTGCTTATATTTGGTAAAAGCCCCAGTTCCTACTAAGGTTCAAGAAGTCTTGTCAGGTTTTCAGTTTCTGAAATCGATTTTTCCTAACCACGTATATTATAAGCTTCCATCTCAACTGTACTTTATTCTCCTTCGATCACGCTAGGCTTTTCGAAACCCTCCTACTATAATTCTCGAGAGCTTCCTGAAATCTTCTCGGATTTCGCAGAGTTTTTGAGATCCGTCGTACTTAAAAAATGGACTATAAGCTTATTTAGTCTGCTCTACTCATCTCTACGCAGAGACTCAACTGTGCTTTACTACGTAGACTCTACCATGCTCGATTCTACACTAAACTATACTTTACCTGATACCGAGAAGCACGGAAAAGGAATAAATCGCAGAAATTCGTGTTCCTAGGACAATTCTTCTCAGATTTTTTAGTTTCTGTGATCTCTATTATATTCACTCTACTCTACTCCACTCGACTCTGCTCTACTTTACTCTATTCGACTCTATTCAACTCTACTCCACTCGATTCTACTCCACTCGACTTTACTCTACTCTCTATGAAATCTCACCTTTTATGGTGGCCTCGCCTCGCTATTATAGTAAGCTTCGTCGGGTATATCGAGACTCGTTGATCTTAGCGTGAAACCGTTACAATGAGCAGAAGTTGGCACCTTTTGTTGTTGGTTTTGTTGTTGCACCTGTTCCTCTTGCTTCTTTAATTGCGTGTCAAGCGTGTTGTAGGCACTGAAATTGTTGCTACTTGTAAAATTTGTATCAAATTCGAATGCAAATGCGTTATCGTTGGTTTGTGTTGTTGTTGTTGTTTCTATATCAACTAATGCACCGTTATTGCTAGACGAACAATCTGTCAATGTAATTTTCGGTAATAACGACGCATCAATGTCACTTATCTCTAATTGCATTAAATGATCAATTAAATCATGGAAATGAGCTGGCGTTGTAGCCGTGATGTCAGCCGTATTTGTAGATCTTTGTTGTTGTTGTGGTTGCTGTTGACCTATCAAATTTGTTGTTGTGCTAATCGTAGTTGCTAAATTGACATTCAAATAAATATTCATGCTATGCGCATGAGACGCGTTCGGCTGACACTTTACAATTGACGTTTCTGACAAATTTGATGTTTCTAACAGCTGAGGCGCTGTCGTGAGTGTTGACGCGCTAGGTCGCTTGACGTTTTTATTGAGCGCCGCTTTTGCGCTTTGATCAACGTATGGTGTGATATTTACGCGTATCCCTAAAGGATTTTCACGCACGCACTCGTTTTTGGCTGACGTCACTACCGCTTTGGTTTGCGTGCTCCTATTACAGCTGCTGGTGTCAACTTTAAAGCTACGCTTACGTCCAATACGTCGCAGTAGGCGTGTCAAACGAAAATAAGCACCAACTTTACGTGGTGTGGGTCTAGGCGTATTTGTAGCGCTTGTATGAGCTGATGCTGTGGCTGTCGTTATGGACTCGTCGTTACTACTGTTACTCGGCGGGCGTGGTGTTGCTAACGTTATGAGTTTACGTTGATTACGGCGCGCGACGTTACGTACGCCAATTGCTTGTAGGTAAATAATATTACGCAAGTAACTCTGTTCGTAGTATTCGCATGCCAAATGTAAAAAGTGTGCCAAAGAATTTGGTTGTGGACCGTCTGACTCCTCTTGCGGTATTTTACCGCTTGGATATTGGTTTTTGTTGCGACGTTGAAAGCTTTGTGGCTTTACTTTATGGCCAGACGTGCTTAATTCTAAGCGACAACCTTGCGTGGGTGGTCTGTACGATGTTGTGGCTGTTTGTTTTGGTTTAAGCTGGAGCTCATTAAATTTTTGTTTGTCCTTTTGTTGTTTGCTACGTGTCACTCGTGCTTCGTTTACTTTCACTTTTCCTATGCTGTCATTTGCATTGGACTCATCAATGTAATTATTATCATCATCATCATTATTATCATCAACAGCTTTGTCATTACAATCGTGCCACTTTTCACAGACATTGACGTCAGCGCCGTTATTTATTCGTTTTGCTTTGGTGGTCGTCTGCTCGCACTCTTCACGTTCAATCTCTAACGTCGTATACTTTGCTGTTTTACCACTATGCAACTTTTCACCTTCTTTCTCTTTCTCTCTCTGTCTCGCCTTGCAATAATTGGTCGCACCGCTTTGACGGCACGCACTCAACCTCAACTGACGTTCGACCAACTTTTTCAATTCCTTATGAGTGTTTGCTTGTCGTATATGTCGCACTGTTGCGTTGTACGTTTCGTCAGGTGGCTCGTCTTCACACAATGTACCACGTCCACGCGGAGTCGTATAAACGGCAGTGAATCTGTAATTAGTCCAATGTGTGTTGAAGCATTAAAGACAAAGTCGACTGAAGGGATCAAGCTAAACAAAAAAAAAAAACTTTAAAGAAATTATTATCAAAGAAAAGACGAAAACCCACATACAACATGGCGTCCTTAACCTCACACGCCCTCCCTAACCTCACAATAAATGCGTCGTTGACTTTTGCGTTGTGGGCTGTGGGCTGTGTGCTGTGGGTTTGTTGGGTGCTGTTCGTTAGCACGCTTGTTGCTTGCAGCACCTCTAGCAATTTATACGACTGACAGGTGGTTCGGTAGTGCGTTTGCCATTTTGAATAATTTATAACGATTGAATGCATGGCTAGTGGGTCAGTTCACCCAAGTGAAATACACTGGCATTTTCAAACTTTCAAATAATATTTATGCCTTGCAAGCAGTACCGTCAGATGTTGTCCTGCGAGAAAGGTTGTACAACCTCTACTTCACACTCTCTAATTCCTATTCTTCCTATACTTCTTCTTTTTTTAAATAATTTATTTTCTTTCCTTTCATCTTCCTCCTTCCCCACCTTTCCTTTCTGAATTGTTCTCTTCCCTTTGTCTTAGCAAGAGTTGGGATTAGGTAGCAATGTTTGGTTTGTTTCTGTTTGCTAAGCAAAAACACTTGAATGGTAAACGATGGTATAATTGATAAGCTTATTAATTAAATTCAACATATTTGTTATTGGCATTTCATATAAAAAGTTTGGCATTCTAAAATTTTAATTAAAGTAATCGGCTCAGTAGGTGGACTGTTTTGTTCTCACAAAACGTAGGGGCTTTATTTTTATTCACATACATTTGTACACAGCTAAGATGTGGAAGGATCAAACAAGACTGCTGAAGGAGAACATTCCATTCCTAAATTGAGTGTTTTGGATCACAGATGGTTCATCTCAATACGGAAGGGGTAAATGAGGTATCCTACATAGGCAATCCACTATGCAGTCATGAGATACGCAAAGCCAAAATGATCGCTAGATTTGAATGACACAAATAAATTCCTGACCCACGGCCTATGAAGGGGGTAGAGTTACTCTCAATAAGGCGGCTGAACTCAGACATGCCTAATGTATGTCCTGCTTGCAGAGAGGTAAGTTATCTATATATCAATCCTATAAGTTCATACTATGGATGCCGATTTTTTCATTTCACCACTTATTCCGGGATTTGATTTTACAATTCAGAATAAGTTTCGGGATTTAAATTTTCGGTCTTTTCAACCAACTTAGCTTAAAAATAAATTAAAGAGAGACAGCTGGACATCTAAACGTTGATATTTATAATATTAATCTTTCAGATACCGAAAACCTCTGGGTTCAAGCAGACTTATTAAATTTGACTAGCAATTAGTAATCAAATGATTAGACGGATTTTTTAATAAGTAATGATTATTTTAATTGTTTCAAGAAAAGGCAATTAAAAATTGATTATGACTAAAAAATAAAAAAAAAATCATATTCTTTTACGATTAAAAAAAGTACAAAAAAATTATTAAAGCCAAAAATAATCTTGATTACTTTTGATTTATTTTTTTATTTTTTTAAGCCTGTTAAAATTGATTTGTAATTAGTAATCAACTGATTAGATAGATCTTTTAATTGGTTATGGTTATTTTAATTGTTTTATAAATACGATACGATTAAAGAAAATTAAAAAAATTATGATCTTTTACGATTACATATAAAGAAATATATATATTATCAAAGTCCAAAGAATCAAACAAAAGTTTTTTTTGATTACCTATGACTTTTTGAATTATTTTTAAGCCTGTTAAAATTGATTAGTAATTAGTAATCAAGTGATTAGATGGATATTTTAATTGGTAATGATTATTTTATTTGTTTTCAAAAGCAAGCAATTATAAATTGATTGCGATTAAAAAATTAAAAAAAAAATCAAAGTCAGAAAAAGTCAAAATTAATTAAAAACAATAATCAAACAAAAACTTATTTTGATTACTTTTGATTAATTTTGATTTCTTGGACTATTTTTAATAATTGTGAAAAATCATGATTTTTTGAATTAATTGAAAAATAATCATTAACAATTTTAGGTAATGGTAATCAATCATTAAATGGATCCTCAGGGAAATAATCAATCAAACCGGTAACCATTACAATTAGTTATCATCATTTAACAGGTTTGGATTCAAGGAAATAAACCCAAGATTTTCAGTACGTAAAAGGATAGGAGAATCTGGTATCCTGGTATCCTAGAATAAGCATCTCTAGTACATACTCTCATGTAGGTATGTATGTCTGTTTATAAATTTGAGTAGGCGTTTTAGTAGCTCTTAAGCGATTGCCTTAATGAAGCGTTTTAATACATTTTTGGTTTCTTTTAATTTCTTGTCGCAAAAGTTCATTTGGAAAGTACAATCGCTGACCTTCAGCTTTTGTATACAATCTATTCACAGTACTAACATACATATTTACAGACGAAAACATATAGATACTAAAGGTTTGCTATATTACATACCTACATACATATAAGGGAAAGTATTCGCCCCTCTTTAAGTTCGAAAAACAACAACAAAAACCAGTAAGGGTCAGAATAAAAACCGATTATTTTGCTCTTTGATTATGTTTACTTTTAGCTAAACGAAAGTAGAATTGATGAGGGTGCGGCCCCCTTTTCTATTTGAATATAATTTGACTGTCCTTTAAGCGCCTTTTCAGCTGCCCATTAGAGGAATTCTATGAAGCGAAATCCAATTTCAATTAGTTGATAATGCACGGGATTAAAAATTTAATACTTTTTGATTAAAGCTGATAGGTGAGATTAATTTCGGGTGGGTGGTAGCTGTCATTGATCAGGGGAAGCGCACTTGGATCACCCATTTAGTGTGGTAGACCTCTGGCGTGGATATGAAATCGTAAGATGCAATGAGATAGACTCAAAGGATGACGGAATTTCACCAGATTCAGATTTCATAGATTCCACCTAGACAGTGCCCTGTCAAACGTCGTATCTTAAGGGAAAGGTGAGGCTTAGAAACCTTAAATCCTTAAAATTTGATGGCTATAAGTGTCCAATAGTATCTCGCCATCTTATCGTAAGGGACGTCTAAAGTCCCCGACCTTCAGATTCCAGAGGTACAAAAATCGTTACTAATACTACAAGGTCCTAGTACCGTAGCTTATGGGATTCATTCAGTCAATAGACTGTCCATATCTAAACGTCGAAGAGTGCTTTGTTACAACAACGGCAAGTATGTTGCCAACTTGTCATCCCAGGATATGTTCAATATGATCCGGCTTGCTATTAGGAAATTTCCAGCGCATTCTCTAAGCCTTAAGCACTTACCCAGCGATTTTTGCACTTCCACTCCTGTAAACGGGCCAGATAGGGTTATACTGAATTAACAATCCTCTTACCCCTCGTTGTCATCGGAATGAATAATGGGAACTATGGGAGAGGTTCTTCGCAATTTTTATGGTTGGGCAAGAAGTGAATATCCCGTTTTTTGCTTTGGAATATCAGGCTCCTCGGTATTTAAGAAATGGTGCAGTGATCCCACCAAACATAACTTAGATACGCTCTACATCTTGGTGATCTTCTTCGTCAAATCTTTCATCATAAGGCTGGATTTCGTGGCGTAATATTCGGGCATTATTTCTTCTAGCATTCTAAGCTCAAACCTTTCGAGCTGAAGTTTTAATTTTTTTAAGTAAAGAGACACAATTTTAAAACCTCCCCCTCTGCTTCTCTTTTTGAATTTTTTAATCCTTTCGTTCCTAGTTTTGGTTGGTCTGATTTCGTTAATCTACACTCACTAAGTCCTCCGTTTGTTGTCTAATTCAAATCACATGAAACCAAAAATGACAGTTCCCCAAAAAATCACCCCCCATATTAATACCTCGGGAAATCATGCACAGCCATTGGCAACACTGGCCGGCGCTCACCGGACACCACACCATAGAAAGCCGCTCGCTTGTATGGCACATAAAGTGCACGAGTATGACGTCGACGACGCAACAAACGCGAAATACGCGACCTTCGTTTGTAGTCGCGGTAATGATTGGCGATTTCATGTTGATACGATTCATTAAAAAAATACGTTGGGTTGTAAATTTTACGTGTCGGCAATGGTGTCAGGGGACGAGGTAAATGTAATTGTAACGATTTACCGTTGACCACAAACGATGGTGCCAATGATAATGATTTTTCAGGAAGTGACATTTTATGCGAGCACTTCTACTTTCCGGACGATCAAATTTTATAGCTACTAAAACGTTCAAGTAAGATAAGTATACCGTTTTATGCACTTATAAGTAACAACTGTAAATATCAGCTGTAATATTACCGTTTTACAACGAGGACGCGGTTGAACTGATGAGACCGCAAATACAATTTTTACAAAATGATGCGAAAAGTTAGTACACAGAAGAATTGTAATAATAGATTGATGATAACAACAACAACAACATAAAATACCAATACAAATTCAATGCGATAGTTAACTGTTGTTGACAGTCGAATGTGAAGGGTGAGGCACAGCGCTGGTTGCCTGGTTTGACATTTGCCCAAGTTTGTTCGGTCGCGCTGTATTGGTTTATGATTTTATTTGCATTCGCATTAGATTAGAATTGTCAATATGGCAAATGTCTCGTAAAATATTGCCGATAGCAACAATTCGTACAGTTTTTATTTGCATTTTCTTTTTGTCGTTGTTAACACGTCAATGGGCAATTTATTATGAAAAATTGACAAACAATTGAAAACATGAAAATGCAATTTGGTTATAATATGCCTAGTTTGTTTAACAGTTAGCAAGTTTGTGTACGTTGCAGACAACTTGAATGAATATTAAATGTTGCAATGTGCCCAGTAGGAGCAATTTATATCACGGCAAGTAATCGCTTTTGCGGATTCGTTTTCCAATCATTTTTGCTTTTGCTGGCAATGATCTTTCACTTTCCACCACTTTGCCATTGCTTGCATTCCCCTGTCCATGTCTCTTCCTTTTTTTCGTTTCCTACTTCTTCCCGTTTATTTTTCATTTTATTCCTTCCTTTAATTCACATGTCCCTTTCCTTTTATTTATTAGTCCCAGTTTCCGTTCTCTTTGCCTATGGCTTTCCCCCAACCAGGCCTTGAAATCTTCAATATCCCTTACTATTTCCTTTCCTCTTTAATTTATCATGATTCATTCCTTCTCATTCCATTTATATTCCATTTTAATTTTCATTCACTATGGCTTTTAAATTTCATTAGCAATTTCTTTTACTTTTCACTTTTTCTTTCGCTTTAACCTCTAAATCCCTAAAATATACCTTTTTCCTGCTCCTCTTTTTTCCCTTAGTTGTTTCTGTTTAAATACCCCTACCTTTTCCCCATTTAACTTCATTTTATGTTTGCTTTCACCTTTCGAACTATCCCTCCCAGTCACTAACACTTTCCTTTTCATATTTTTTGCCATTTCTACTCTCCTTTCGCTTTCGTTTTTTTTTTTTTCTATTCCCCACCCTTTTCCCTTCCCGTATAGTTTTCCGTTCCCAGTTTTATATTATTAAATCCTCGTCATCATTTTATTTATCTCTCTATCCCCCCTTCCCCTTTCCCTATTCCCCCGTTTTCTTTTATTAATTCCGTTCTATTTTACATTTCCTCTTCTCTTCATATTTTTATTTATCTTTTACACTCCCATTATCTTGAGTCTCCGTTTAACAGTCGTTTTTCTTTAACTTTGCCATTTACCCTTTCCGTTTCTTTTCTATTTCTCCGCCATTTGCGCAGTATTTTCCCCGTTTCCTATTCATTTTCCTGTTATTTAACTTTGCATTCGATTTTTTTTGGATATTTTCTATTCCCTTATTCTTTCTTCTTCTTTATTCTTTCCTTTTTCTTTGTTCTTTTATCGTTTCTTCCCTATGTGTTTTTCTTTCCCTGTCAATTTTATGTTACACCTTTTATCTATAACTTTACCTTCCCATTTAACTTTTCGTTGCGCCCTGCTCTGAGAAAATTCGCGTTACTATGCTTTTTCTTGCTCGACTAATTTCTCTTCTCTTCTCTTACCTTTGTTTAGTCAATTTCTTCCTACACTCAATTTTTTTCTTTCATTCATTTCAATCTCACTTTGCTTTTTCAACTTCACTTTTCTTTTTGCTTTTCCTCTCCCTTCAACTTTTTCTTGCCTATTTCTCTTTCCAGGAGGCGAGTTCTTTTTCAGTGAATTTTCTTTATTTCCGCTACTTCTTTACTTTAATATTTATAATTTTCCATTTTCTTATAAAGTTTCGCTTCTATTTTTCTTTCACTTTCCTATCCCCTTCCTTTCACCTTTCCCTTTTAGTTCCCTCTACTCTAAGAACTATTCTGCAGGCCATCAACCTGGTTGCTTTCCTTTATGACACTATCAAAGTAGATTTAAGACTACTCTTCGCTACCAAGGACGTCAGTCCCAAAGTAGAAGTTTCATTTCATTCCTAGTAGGATGTTCTTAAAGGACGTCATATTGTATAAGTTGTTAAGCATATTAAATAAATAAGAAATTACCTGCAAACAGGCAGCCGCCTACTAACAAAAGCCTACGCTGCTAATAGACCACCCAAAAAAAAAAATATTACAATGTCTCCCAAGAGCTGATTATGCATAAGTTCAATAACACAAATATGCACGAAAGAATAGGAAGAATAAACATTCATGCAAACAAAGCAAAAGTCAATTTAGATTGATTAATAAAATTTGGTAATATACTTATGAACAGTGGCGTGTGAGAAAATAGCAGCGAAAATCAAAAGTACACTGTTTTGAGGTTATAAGTCTTGTTTAACGATTTTATTTTGAAATATAGCACACTCTTTAGACGAAAACACATGGAAAGATGGAAGTGCAAAGTGTGAAAAAAAAATTAAAAATTAATTTTATAAAAATTCATAAATTTTTATGACGAGTTTTAAGAATCTTATTGAGTACGAGTGAGATTCTCTGAGATGAGGTGATGTCATTTTTTTTTCAAACTACAGTGCACTCGCGAAAACTCGAACTAATGAAAACCAGCCCTGTCCGAGTTATGGAAATGTTCGAGTTTTCGAACTTTATGTATTTTTAATCGATATATGTATTCTTTTTAACAGTTTTTATACCCAGTCCAATTTTGTGGTATTTTAATCAAAGAGATTCTCTGGTTTGATGTACTGTAGTTCATTGCCAGTTTATTTAATAAAAAATGCTAGCAAATATGAATGTTGTTTACAAATTATGTATTAGAAAAAAAAAGCAGTGATTTTGGTTTGATGTTTCTTATTTTCTATCCCATTCAATACAGCCTTTTTTGCTAAACTTAAAACATTTAGTTTTCGTCCCATTATAACACGCAAATAAATTTGATCCTAACCGCGTAAAATCCCGTGTACATATCACTGACAAATATCAATCAACTTCAAAGAAAAGTTCCGTAATTAGCACGAAACCTAGCCAGTGCGGCGCCTTAGAATGAAACAAAAGACTCACATAACGACAAAAATTTGAATATCGGCCGTTACAGTACATGCAAAACGACAGTTTCTAACATGTTTTTCCATGAAAAAAAGAAAATAATTGTTCGAGTTTTAGAGTAGCTACATTTTTTTCGAGTTTTAAAGTAGTCAATGGAGAAAAAAAAATGTTCAAGTTTCCGAATGTTCGAGTTATCGTGTGTTCGAGTTTTCGCGAGTGCACTGTATTGTGAAAAGTCATGATCTTAGCCTTTGAATTTCGAATTCTGTTGCAATTTTTTAACACGCCACTACGCAAATGAATATCACGTTAAAGTATGGCGAGCCATTAACTGGCGCATAAATAAATCAATAAGTACTTACAATAAGTAAGTAATAAAATTCCAGACGATGCGCTTCATTGGTTTACATACCTTTCGGCTATAAAGCAAGTAATCTGAATTCAAATTATCGAGGATATAAGTTATTTACGGGTTTTATTGAGAAAAGGTAAAAATATGAAAAAGTTTAGTATACGAGTGGGATTTATGAGTTAAGATACCGGTACTTTAGTTCAATGCAGCAAAGTCCTCTCAACCTGCAAAAACTCCACTGATCGAGGATGAATCCAAGATGAGTTGGAGAGGAGCAAACGACCAATGCCAATTTTGGTCTTTTTGTATGAGTGGAATAAGTGAAGAGAATAAGTGATATCTTTTATGCCTGAAAGGGTAGTGTCGGAAAGATCTCCTTTGTTCCTTAGGTAAATCAACTTATCCGAATTAGTGGCGTCTTTCTCCTAACCTCAAAGTCTGAGAGCTAACCTCAGTTTTCGAAATACCTTTAGGGTGCGGAAAAGGGATGGAGTTTAGTCATAAGTGGTGTTACAGCAAAAGGGACCACTTTACATGCAACATAAGACTCTGAACTAGTTCGAATAGAAGAAGTAGCGAGAACGGTTTTAGAGCAGTTATGGCATGAGTACCTTGAGTTGGCTAAACCAGTCTCCCTAAAGTATATTCAGGGTATTGTGCAAAAGACCAAAGTCCATTTTCCACGAGCTGAATGGAACGTATCATGCATGTTACTGACCTTAGGCGACCCAATTCGATTTTTAAAGAAAGGAAATTAAGGCGGAAGTTAATGTCGAACTGCTTTGCTGTAAAACGATAATCGCATCCAGTCATCAAATAAAACTGAAAACTCACAAAAGCTCAGAGACCATGCCATTGAGTTCAAAATGCTACAAGCTTCTCGTACTTATCGGTATGATATACTCCTGCAGATTTCTATACCTCAAAGGTGCCTACTGCTTGTAGTGAAGAGTTAACCACCTTTGAGCATAGATCACGGCCAGTATCTAAGAAAAATCGTCTACTAAGCGTACTTGCGGACCGTTTACAATAGTTTTTGAATGTTTGGCCCATTCTTCCGGTTGTTGTATGACGCAAAAGCGTCGGTTGCCTAAATAACAGTGAGTATTGAGTATGGGTACCCATTTCCTTGATTCTCTAAATTACTTTCCTACATTTAATGGCTTGTCTAAAGAGTGCGTAGCAGTCATTTATCTCATCTTCCAGTTGGTTTATTTTTTATGTATTTATCAAAGTCTTACAAAGTATTTCGATCTCCCGCCGTCATAAACATGTCATGTTATCTCTTCTTACTTAACTGCTTTGTTTAATAACCAGCAAGTGGGAGAGTGGCATACGGTTATGGTAGAAGAAAAAATGCTGAGCCGCAATTGCTAATCATCTACATGAGGCGCACACAGCACGCACTTAGCTACCTGCAACATCATTAACCTCCAAGCGAGTGTGGTTTGTATTTGCGTTTGTGATTTCGCCTTTTCTAAAACTTTTTCAAGTATTTTCGACGCACTTCACATAAGTAATGAGTACAAGGAGCCATATCAAATTGTAAGCTCCTACATTAAGCAAGAACTTGGTCGTGGCGTCAAGAAAAGAAATAAAACTTTTTTGGATTGAAAACGCTGAAAATGAAAGGAAAGTGGAATGAGAAGGAGCATGAAGGTAATGCATGTCACAGAAAAATGAGTACTCCAAACATTTTCGCAAAACTTATTAATTATGCTGACAATTAATTAAAGAAAAAAAATCAATTAGGTAAATGAGAAAATTTTAAAAGTTTAAATAAATAAGACACAAATTCAAGACGAAAGAAAAAGGCAAAGGGGAGAACAACAAAACCAATTTAGGTTGGCGTTCAAATGCATTGTGTTGTTGTTGTGATAAGGATACAAAATGACTTCTCCGCGGATGACAATTCTATCGAATAGTTCTACATAGTTTGGGATGATCTATTGCTGATATGCCTCACGAGTTTCAACCTTAGAAAATGGCGAAAATGTCTGGCATAAACCTTAGTATTTACTACTGAATTTTGATTTATCGATAACAAAATCGATCAAATATTCGATGGCACAAACGACTCAAATGTTTAAGTGCTAAATTGTATAATTGATCCTTATTAGAAGCCCATTTGGTAGTCCAAAGTTATTGTATTTTCATTTCACTTTTTTGAATTTTTCCGGAAACTTTATTGCAGTATTTATTGACTCATATGAGTACTCTTCCTACTTTTTTTTCCTGGACATAAGTGGAGTTTTTTATTGACTCATATGATTAATTTTTTATATTTTTTGTAAAACTTTATTAAAGTATTTCTTGACTCATATGAGTACTTTTGATATTTTTGTAGAACTTGAATGTAGTATTTGTTTGACCCTTATGAGTACTTTCTGATATTTTTCTGAAACTTAATTGGAGTATTGATATGACTCTATTAAAGTATTATTTTACTCATATGAGTACACTTATTATTTTTTCCTGGACATAAGTGGATTTCTTTTTCACTCACATGAATAGTTTGTTATGTTTTTATGAAACTATATTGAAGTGTTTTTTGACTCATATGAGTACTTTGTTATATTTTTCTGGAACTTAATTAGAGTAGTCTATGATTCATACAAGTTCTTTTTTGTATTTTTCCGGAAACTTATGGAAGTATTTTTTGACTCATACGACAACTTTTTCTTTTTTTTTGGCCATAAATGGAGTATTATTTCACTCATATGACAAATCGTTTTATGTTTTTCTAGAACTTAATTAGAGGATGTATCTCGCTGGGTCATAGAGTACTTTTTTATATTTTTTCAGAATTATTTTGGAATATATATTTCCTTGGCTCACATGACTGTTTTTTAATATTTCTTTGCAACTTTTTCTGGGTATTTTTTTGACGCATGTGAGTATTTTTTTTGTTTTTTCTGAAACTCTATTCAAATATTATTTTACTTACCTACATGAGTACTTTTTTCTGGGTATGACTGGAGTATTTTTTGACTCTTTTTTTTATGGCTTTCTGAAACTCTATTCAATGAGTACTTTTTTCTAAACTTAAATCAAGTATTTTTTGACTCATATGACTCGTTTTTTAATATTTCTGTGGCAAATTTTTATGAGTATATTTAGAGTCACAGAGTACCTTTTTATATTATCGATTGTTTTTTGTTTATGATTTTGAACTATAAAAGTTATAACCGCCGCATAGTCGGGCCATTTCTATAACGCCAAGGTCATTTAACTACCTTGACATTGAATGACATATTTAATTGGGCTCAGCTGGCCATGAAGGTAAGCAACCTTTGCCTTGTAATTTTTTTTGATTGAACTACAACAGACAAGATTTAATAGACTAAAGTCAAATGTATTTTTAAGTGTTTCATGTTAGTAAAAGCGACTAAAAGCAAATAAGTTATTACTCCGGAAGAACAGATGTAGAAAGCTTGTCGATTCCCACGCAATGAATACTTACATAGTTAAAGTACATTTAAATATGTACATAAATATGTAATTTTTGCGAAAAGTATGTATGTATATGTATATTTGTTTAATGCACGCATGATATTTAGTTTCGACTGTCTTAATGACTTTTGTTAACTAGCTGAAAAGTCATTAAGCTCGTTACTTTCTTAATTATGTTTCTCTTAAATTTTATCCATTTAAATGCTGAAATATTTTATTTCGCACATGATGAAAAAAACCCCACTCACGTTTTAATGCTTTTTGCAGCACTTTGGACAGCGCAGGTTTCGCAAACACGCTCTCTTTAAGCAATTCTTTACAACCATAAATACTTATATAATCAAGCGTACATAGTTATTGCTTTTCGTAACAAATTCAAACACAGCTAATGTAATAATAACATGTGAGAAACTGCTGAGAAAGAAAAATCATCATGGCAATAACCGATATAATCACGTGTCCCAAGCATATCACATCGTTGCCATATCATATGCACGTTTCCATTCAACACTACATCAAAAGCACCATACCACGCGCTCGGAGGAGCTTCTTGCATTTAATATTTTATGATTGGGCCAGTGCTCATGAATAACTCTCAAACAATTCAAATAGTATTACTATGCAGTTACGAGTATAAAAAGCGAGAGCAACGAGCGGCTTTTTTCCAAAAAGATTTCAATCGGAGAGGAACATCATTTAGCTCACGGATAGAAATAGAAATAAATCTTCTAGTAACTAGATACATTTATAAGCAACTTGAATAGATATTATGGTTACAAGTTCACACTATAAGTGGCGCTGGGGTGGAGATATTTCGATTTTGATCATAACCTGACTGAAACTCATGAACCTTCCATGTTCGACATTACTAGATGGATACTAAGTAGAGAGAAATCGAGAGAGCATGAAGTAGATAAAAGTCAAAAGTATTTGGAGAGAAAAAATATGAAAAGATAAAGGGAAACAGATATTTCAGAGAGTCAGATATCGGGAGTAGAGTAGGTGAGAGGAAGGGTGAGCCGTCTGGATAGGAGTGAGCTGTCTGGATAAGATTGAGCTGAGAAAAGGTTAAACAGGTATGAAAGTAATAGGAGGAATGCGGGAAGAGGTCGATTTAGAGTAAAAAGAGAGTAAGCATAGATGGAAGGACATCTGGAAATACTAATTAAGGCTGAAATTAAGAGAGAAAAATAGAGAGACAAAAAGAGATAGAGAAAAGTCAAAGCTATTGGGACAGAAAAATATGAATATGAAGAGATACAAGAATACAGAGATCGAAATAGAGAAGCAGATATAGGGAGTATATGGCGTAAGAGGTGAGCAAGCTGTCTGGTGATAGAAGAGGTTAAGCAGCAAAGAGAGTACGAATAAACGGTGGAATGGAGTGAAAGATACCGATATACTTAGAGTGTGAAGGGAGTTAATATGAAAGCCCTTATACATGAGTAGGAGTAGAAGTGATACATTAAGCAGACGGCAGAGGCGAGAAGAGCGAAAAAAGTGGAATGGAAAAAAGAGCGAAGGAAGTATGAAGCTATTATGCCATCAACACATATTTTGGAAACCCGAGCCCGCAGCATGCTGTCTTGCTTACAAATAATGTCTTCCACGAGTAGTAATATGTATTGTAGAAGCCACTAATTTGCTGCAATTTACACATAATATTTTGTGTTTGAAGAGCCTCTTATTTGTAGTTGTCATCAGCGCAGATATTGCACTTAAAAATTTATGAGTAAAGTAGCTACTTGAGTAAAATGTGTATGAAAGAAAGCGCAAATATTTTGCATATCAAATTAGAAACGGAATAATAGGAAGAACCTTGCAGGCACAAAAGAAGCCCCCAACCATAACCATAACCATAGCCCTAACGACAACCTTAACCATACCCACAACTTAACTATAACCATAGCCATAACTATAACCATAGCCATAACTATAACCATAACTATAAATATAACCATAACCATAACCGTGACTATAAATATAACCATAACCGTAACCATAACAGTCATTACCATAAGCATAACCATAACCACAACTTAACTTCTACTATAGTTATTACTACAGTCATAACTATAACCATAACCATAACCATAACCACAACAGTCATTACTATAAACATAACCATAACAAGCATTACACTTCTCGCTTTTGCCAACACTACGGTTACAGTTAGGGTAGCTTTTACACTGCTTTTACGGTTATGGCGATTTCCCAGCATAACTTTGTTTAATCGAATGTACGCTAATACAATTATTCAATGGTCTGTATTCAATTGCGTACAATAATAGCAACTCATAAGCAATTTTCTTCTTTCAATTTGCTTGGTTTCGCTCTCTTTTGTGTAGCATGCAACAGAATATAAGACCGACATGGCGTATACGCAACTTATTTTTATTTGCGTGTGATTAACATAAATTTTTGTGATTTAATGTAAAGACATGCCAATGACAAACTACAACTACAAGTAACACGTACAACAACAATAATAAATAATAAAAACGAATACAAAGGAAAGTAGACAGCCGCAAGTGTTTGCAGCAACAATGAAAATAATAAAAAGCAATCTTGTTTCTTCGCAGCTCTTATAGGAGACTAAAGCGTTTAGGGACTTTGTACGCAATAAAACTGCTAGTGGATCATGTATTCATATGTATGTACGTTTATCAGTATGTGTGCATGTGTGAATATTAATGTGAGATTGCAGTATAAATTTATTAACTGACAATGTATGTACTCGTACCCGCAGACATTCATGCATAAAGTCATGTATTTATATTGATGTTTGCATTTGTGTTGCTGGTTTGGTTAGCATTGACGTAGGTACATGCTTAGTTTTCTTATTCTTGGTTGTTGATTTTGTTGTTTTTGGTTTGTAGCAGCGCGCAACAGTTAAGCAGATATATTCCAAATACTCTCCCCAGCATACATATTTTGAAATAAATCGTTGCTTCGAATGGAAATAAAATGCACATCAGATTGCTTGTTTGGCTATATGCGCTAAAGGTTAACACATTTCGAAACCATACTCGCTTAACCGCTTTCTGAGTTTAACTTTATTCACCTTATTCTATTTTCTCAAGATGTTTATCGCATTGCTAACCATAACCATACACATAACCATAACCGCAAGCATAACCATTAGCATAATGATAACCGTAACCGTAGCCATAACAGCAACAATGACCACAATAATAACCGTAACCGTAGCCGTGACTATACCCAAAGCATGATCAAAAAAAAAAAAACACAACCATGGCCTCAACCGTAACCATACCCATAACCGTAACCATAAACATACCAATCACGATAATCATAACTATAATCGTACACATAACCATAACCGCAGGTATAACCATTATCATAATGATAATCGCAAAAGCAGCCATAACAGCAACGATAACCACAATAATAACCGTAACCATAGCCGTGGCCATACCCAAAGCATGACCAAAACAATAAGAGAAATCATTATATTAGCCATAACCATACCCATAACCGTAAACATAGCCATAGCTGTAAACATTGCCATAACTATAGCCATAAACAAACTATAAACATAACCATTAGATACCTTAACCATAACACTAACCATAACTATAAACGGTTACAACAAAATTTGTGAGAGAACCACCCATGTCTAACTTAAAGAATATCCAAATTAATAAAAAAAAACTCCGAAATCTGTGCAAATAAAACGTATGTATACCTCCTTAATAAGCTACAAATAAGGGAAAATCCTTTAAGCTCTTTAGCTTATTGCCAGACGAAATGTGCCAAAGAAAGTGTGAATAATCGTGTGTCTGATTGATTCTTTGATTAATAGCTGGATAACTTGTAATAATAATTTCGATACCCAACCAGGCATTTTGATTGAGTAAATTATAAATGATTCGCTGCGATACTAAACACGAGCTTATGAAATCCATGTCTGCATGTGGTTTAGTCCTATGATTAGTTGGTAAGCTTATGGTATTATAGGGGTGTAAGCCAAAGCGCAAGAATAACTGGCAAACAGGAGTTAATAACAACATCAGTACTTTGGGTAATATAAAATGAAAGCAAGGGTTTTTATCATGGTCGTCTGTTTGTCAGTGTGTTTGTTAGCGCATCACGCAAAAATGGAAGCGTGGAATTTAATGCAATTCTCACAAGCTTGTTGCTAAACGTTCAACTTAAAGTCTAAGATTCATTAACACGCAAATATTTCATTGCGCTTCAAACAGTGGTGGGAATAAAATTTGTTCCAAATTTATTTATAAAAAATTATTGGAATAAATCGCATTCATAATCCGGTTCACTCTTATTTTGGAACCCTGTCATCGGCACAAGTACAGATATCCCAATTTTATAAAAGCGATAGCCTACTAGCTCACAGCTTTTACCGCACTCTTGGGCTTTTATTTAGCGTAATGCCACACATCTGCGCTTTCTCATCAAAATTATTGTCATCCATAAATTCATACAAATTCACAGCTGCGTCACTTGATTTTGCAGCATATTTATTTTTTATAAGTTAATACATATTTTTCCTTTTGTATTGTATTACTACACATGGGGAAAAAGAATTTGTATGCAACCCTCAACTTTTGGACTTTTCAAACCTTTATTCGTACCCAAATAACTGGCCAATCCTAAATCACTTCATTTATACCTTCCCCACAATACCCTCTCTTACCTCTAGCCTAAACTCTCCTTTCGATCTCTTGCACTTTGTTTTCATATCTGCTTGCTCCGTTCTCTTACGTTCTTTCACCTTGCCTTCGTTGTTGTTTTAGTAACAGCTCTTAATCCAGCTCGTTGCTCCCCTCCATCACTTATTTTCTCACTTTGGTTTATCTTCGTTCTCTGCAGCACAACATACAATTTGCTATCTCTCTTAAACTCTTTCGCTGAATTTTCATCATTAAATCGAAACTTTCTGATTCAATTGCAGCTCGAGCCTACGACATTAAGTAGCTTTTTTACTATTTAACGGACCTGGTTTACTATGGTACAGCCCTACTGAAAAGCTTCCAAGTTTCGTAAGGCTTCCTTCTGTTTACCTTTGCTAACTCTTTTCATCGCTCTCTTTCTGGTTTCCGTTTATTTTCTCTCTGTATTTTTTCGTTACCTCTCGATCTCGCATCGACTCTTACTACCACTGTGATATTATCGAGTTCTCTTTATCCATTTCCCTTATCACTTTCTTCCTTTTTCCTTCTCTCTCTGTCTTGAATCCTAACCTTTCGCTCCCGATCCAATGCCTACTTGTAATCAGACATTTTCAAGTTCTCTATCTATCTCTATCTTACTTTTTCCTTTTTATCTTCTGCCTCTTGCCCTTCATCTTTCAATTTCCATTCCCATTCCTATTACTTTTTATTATTTTATTTCGATTTCTATGTGCTTTCCTTTTCACTCTAAGTTCTCTTTTTTATTTTTCTCTTTTTTGTTTTTCTCTCTTAACTTCTTCTCCATCTTTATCTAATTATAACGTTTTCTATATTTTCAGATAGAGGTTATTTAACTCGAATATTTGATAGTAGGAGAAAGTATTTGGCAGCTTTTTCCAGAAAGAGGAATTTCTAAATCTGAAATGAGTACTCTATACGTCTATAAATGGCTTCCACTAGATATGTAAATTGAAGCATCCTTTTTACGCGTATTACATTCAAACGTATAAATCTCTCAAGTTCACATTTCGATTTTGGCTTCGTTTCCTATTCCGAAAACGGAAATAAAAAAAATCCATTTCCTATCCGGGTTTCATTTCATATTCGCAACATCCTTAATACACACCTATCTACATATGTTGGTTAATAAATTTAAATAATTGATGATAAACATCAGCATTAAGAAATTACTTTTACCAAGTCATTTCCATCTAGTACATCTAAAACAATGTATTATGCACATTTGATACACTTCAGCTGAGCCGAGCATTCTTTAATGGTGGGTTGCATCGAAGGGTAAGAAATCCAAATTAGATTAATTAGATTCTCAATAAGATGAATGCTTTACCATTAACCAAGCAAACCTAGTGAGTAAATTAAAAGCAAAGAAAGGCAACAACAACACAGTGCTGGGTGGTCGATGTTAAAACGTTTGACTAACATCGCAAAATTGCGGGTTCCAGTCCTACTCCCGGGAAAAACAATGTAACTAAGTAAAGCGAATTTTTAGAAATTACAAAAAAAATTTAAACTTACAAAATGCTGATTTTACGTTTACAAAGGCAATTGTTATGTGACGGAATGAAGATACCGCACCACTGTTAAGCTTAGAGTAGAAATAGGAACTTAGTTCTTCGAGGAAAGATTAATTCTCTCTCCATAACGAAGACCTGATGACACTCCCACGACAGTCGGGTGGGAATGATACGGAACTTACACGTTTAAGGACTGATAATTCAGAATGATCCTGAATATGAATATGAATTACATAACTGAACATGACGGTTAAAATGAGCCAAGTAGTACTATTACAGCAACAATAAAAACATCACGAGCTGGTGACAGATCTCCAAAGAATAGATTATGTAGAGCCCCCTTTTCTGCTCTTGTTTTCATTAAGTGATCGTTGAACTATCACGGGATGATAATGAACCTGAATCCACAACCGAAGATGATCGAACTTATATTCTCCTTTCCGACTTTGCGAAAACAAAAATATTTAACTTCAATATGCCAAATCCTCAAGCAAGGAGATGATGGAAACTGTCCCAAGTATTTCGAGTTTCTGTGAGAGAGACTGAGTAGCATGGCGGATGAAATTATTAGGTCAGGAGCGGATCCATCGGGGTAGTTTTCGGGTCCAAACAGTTCCTTCGCTTTTCGGAGTTCAAAAAGTAATACTTTTCAGAAACTGTGGATAAATGATATCGTCGAAATTTCATGAAAAAAAAATTTGGACCCCCACGGATCCGCAACTTAATTAGCTATTAAATTTGTAGCTTCAGACGTAGTCAATCTACATTCGACCTCATTCAGATACATAAATCATATTACTTACTCACTACCGAGACATTGCCTGAGTTAATCCTATCATCCATCTCACTGACCCCTGCTGCGATAATTGGCATATGTACTACGATAAATTGGCGTGTGGCACCTTTTAGAAATTGTTATACCAATCATTTATTCGATTTTGCAATTGTTAATTTTCTTTTGCTACCTGAAAAATGACCTAAAGCATGAATAAAGCATTGAAAGGACTTCATGCCGCACGTTTGTGTATGAGTGCCATATGGCCCGAAAGCTGGTTAACTAGCCCCGAAATACCATGAAATAATAAGAAATAAAGTTTTTTTTAGAGCAGCAGTGAATCCCGCCACTGCAGTGCACTGATACCGAAACTAATACCGAATCACATGGCAAAACATCTCGTCGAATTGATTGCTTTTCCTTAACACTTCAATTATATTTTGACGTATGAATACATAAATAAGTCGAATTGAAGGAACCAAAACAGGTGAGTTGACAAATGGCGCAGCGTTTGCTTTGCAAATTTCACAACAACAATGCTATGTACATATTTAAAAAAACAAAAGTATGTCATAGGTTAGTGTATGTCCAGCTTTAAAATATGCCAAAGAAGCAAAAAAATTTGTTGACTTACAGTAAAGTGCAATAAAATAGCAGCTTGTTGTTAGCTATAGTTTCAAAGTAATACCTCACAGAGCACATTCGTATTAGACGCGACTGTACTTATGCATGTATGCAAATTAGTTAGGTTAGTAGGTTGTTAATACGGTAATGGAAAACTCATTAGCGCGGCAAAAACTAGAATTAAGAAGCCATATATGTATGTGCTGATAATTTTTTACTAAGACAATACAATTTCTTTATTGTGTACCAAGCAGTTTGTTTTTAACTCAGAACTGCACTGAAGGTATATAGAATTACCTAGATTTAGAGGTAGAGGCAGAGGTAGAGCTAGAGGTAGAGGTAGAGGTAGAGGTAGAGGTAGAGGTAGAGGTAGAGGTAGAGGTAGAGGTAGAGGTAGAGGTAGAGGTACAGATGAGATCGAGGTTATTGCAACTTAAGTATTCCATGTCTTAAACTAGATCAAATCAGAGAAATATACGCTAATTTTATCAAAATCGGTTGAGTCGTTTTTGGAGTTTAAAACAAAAATAGTTTGTGGCATGAGATTCTAATACCGATGAATCTAAATATAAATGCATGTATAAGAAAAAAGTTCCGATTCCATATATTTAGGTACCCAACACCAGCACGCAATGTTAAGGAATAAATTTTATATTTTTATTTAGTTTATTTTTACATAGAAATTTCATTTGACACCACCAAATGGTCACACGACAAATGAAGAACGTACCTACGCTTCTTGTGTATGGATGTATAAATATATTTTATGTGTTTGGATTGGCATGGAAAAGCGGAAAAACTCATAACGTGCTGACTAATGGAATTTTTATGCATTTTCTTTTTCCTTAAAAATTTGTATTGAGCTTAAAATATATGCAGTGGGTATTTCCGAGATTTGAAATTTAAAAATAACAACACGTGTCGCATCTAAATTTAAAAGAAGAACGTTTGAAGTGGCGCCTAATTAGCTCTTGGATGTTTGATGATTTTATTCAATGGAATGTTAGAAATTTGTTGTATATATGTACGTAGGTATATATGCTATGACGACCGGAATTCTTGTGTTGGATTCCTCTGCATATTTTTTTGGATTTAAAATAACATACTAAGTCAAGAGCGAATATATCTTTTTTGCTTGCCTGTTTTTTCAGATTTTATACCCATTTCTTTTATTTATTTTATTTTAATTTATTGAATTTAATTTAATTTTATTTTATTTTATTTTATTTTATTTTATTATATTTAATTTAATTTATTGTTATTGGTTTTAATGGTCTGCTTAATTTTTAGTGAGCTCAAGACCGTTTATAATAATTCTTAGTCAATTATTATTGTTTTTGAGTTTAGGAAAAATTGATAAGTAGATAAAAATTACAAAGATATGTACAGCGATGGACGGGATGACATGTTTCAAAGTGTCCAACTTATCATCAGACCCCTTTTCGGGCACTGGGATACGAACCCACGTGCCTGCATCAAAGCTGCTGTTAGAAAGCTCTAACCAATTCTACCTACAAGTAATTTTTCCCTTTGTTGGTTGTTGTTGTTTTTCTGCCAACAGTGTACACACAAATGTTAGGCATTCTGCCTATAAGTAAGTTGTGTTTGCTGGGCTTGTTGTTTGTACATTCTTCTTTTGTTAATTTTTGAAGATATGTACATATGTAACCATGTGCTCTTGGTTCAATTTATTGTTATTGGTTTTAATGGTCTGCTTAATTTTTACATATTTGCAAATTTTAGTGAGCTCAATTTAATTTCATTTTATTTTATTTTATTTTATTTTATTTTATTTTATTTTATTTTATTTTGTTTTATTTTATTTTATTTTATTTTATTTTATTTTATTTTATTTTATTTTATTTTATTTTATTTTATTTTATTTTATTTTATTTTATTTTATTTTATTTTATTTTATTTTATTTTATTTTATTTTATTTTATTTTATTTTATTTTATTTTATTTTATTTTATTTTATTTTATTTTATTTGTAATTTTCCTCCAAATATCAATTTTTCCACAAAATCGGATATAATAATTAAAAACCAATTATTATTGTTCACTGGTCTTGAGCTTGCAAATTTTACAAATTATTTTATTTTGTTTTATTTTTACATTATTTTATTTTATTTTATTTTATTTTATTTTTTTTTTATTTTATTTTTTTTTTTATTTTATTTTTACCCTATTTTATTTTATTTTTACCCTATTTTATTTTATTTAAGCTTAAACAGTTCTATCGACACACCTCAGAAAATATAGAGACATTTTCCTTCTTCACTCTAATTACAATTTTTTACTAATTTGTAGGTATGTATTACTGTACAAATTTTTTATTTTTTTTTAACTCACAAGATGTACACTCATGTACATAAGTAAAAAAAGTTCAACGCACCCTAATATATGTACATATTTTTCTCTCTCCTTAATACTGACTACAAATGACTGATAAGTAAATTAGTATTGATTTTCTCATAAACAAATGAATGGATTTCTATATACATACATATGCGTATGCTTATTTGTAAACACATATGAATACAGCCATACTCGTACATATGTACATACATATGTACATCCATATTTGGTAATAAGTCTCGAGAAAGCAGGAAAACTATAATAAAATAAACAAAATGAATACACCACACCTTCTAAGGGCGCGTCTAACCCATCGCTCAAAACTTTTGTTTTTGCATTGTTGTTGCGGCTGCTTATGAATTCTGCATACAAATAGCCGCTTTGCTGACAAAAACAAAAAAATTTAGTCCCCATTGCCGCTGGGGCCTAAATAGTCATGTGTTCACATTTCTTTAATTTACAGCTCACAAATGTAAAAGTAATTAAGTATGGTTGTTTTTTTTTTTTTTTTTTTGAAAGAAGAGAAGTGATAATAATTTATCGTTTTATAGACACGTTAGATATTGTGAATGAATGAATATTTTTTTGAGTGCGAACGACGATTATATTTTGCAGAGATATTTATCTAGTTGTAAACAATTAACCATGCAGTAAACACATCAACTAGCCGTAAAATGGACTAGTTTGCAAGTGGTGTTTATTAAACTTAATTAATTAAACCAGTCATAAAAGGACGAGTTTAGTTTTCACAGTTTCGGAGCTTATCGATGTGTCCGTTTTCTTGAAGTCTATTCGCAGCTCGGGAATCAGTAGTTGCTGACTAGTTCAACTAAAGACCAAACTAGTTTTATGACTAGGAGCTCTTCACTGCAGGGCATATTAAGCTATGCAAATATGTTTGCAACTTTTGATTGAGTAGAAAGGCGTTGCCGGCAATAATAGCAAATAAGCTACTTAGTCGAAGTTGAAACAAATGTACATTAGGGTCGGTTGACATTTTTTTTTTCGTTCACGTTCTGTGTCAGTAAAGCACCTTATCTCGGATTTTTTTTAAAATTGTATATTGGAGGTTTTCTTGAATTACATACATTTTTAGCGAAGATAGGACAATTTTGAGCTAAAACAGAGCTTTTTCAATTTTGAAACGAAAAAAAATAAATTTATGTAAGAGAGTTCTTAAAAAATATTTTAATTTGTAGTGGTCTTCCACTAAGCGATCTATTTATACTTTATGAAATAAAAATAAAAATAAAAATTTAAAAAAAAATTTCAGGTTATCTACTCGTAGCCCCACCGAATTTTGTAAAAAATTAAAGAAAGGAAATGCAACTTTTCAAACGTAAAGAGAGTTTTGGGAATTAATAATATTTATTTTCTCGTTTTTTTCAGGGCTACAAACCGATTTTGAACCAACCCGGGTTTTGAACCACACCACAGCTGTTTTTCAGTCTTTGAACCGAACGCAGAACCCGAACCGTTTTTACTTTAAGATGTAAAATTGAACCGGAGACCACAAAAAAAAATGGTTCGGTTCAGTACATGGTATATTAATAAATATTATTTATAAATGAATTTGATCTCAGTAAAAAATAATTTAATTTTTTATACGTTTTATACGTTTATAAAAGTTAAAAAAAAAGGTTCAGAAATTTTTTAAAGTGACATTTCCATACAAAAGAGCTTTCTAAACTTGTTTTATTGTACTGAATATGGGAATTGGTATAAAATATTGAGCCACTTGAACCGAACTGAACCAAGGTTCATAGATATTCAAGAGCCGGTACAAACTTGATCGAAGTGGTTCCAACCACTGAACCGAACCGCAGCCAATTTTTTTCATTCTCTTTTTTTACTCGAAAAAAAAAATATAAAAAAATAATTTTTTACAGTTATCATCTCAAAATCTACAACAGATGTGATGTTCATGATTTTAAATTAGTAAATTGATTACCCGATTTAGCGTTAAAATATTTTATTTAGAGAAAACTTTGTATCAAATAGAGTTAGACTAAAACAATTATTACTGCCATTTTTAAGCACCACCCTAATGTAAGTATAATATCAAAGCAAAAAATCTAATTTCTGAATAACGGAAATCAACAATATCGTCAATGAGAAAATTTATTTTTGATTGAAAATTGTGCTGTACTGCCTTTGTTGCTTGATCTGTGCACTCAATAATGAAACATATTTTCGATATACATATGTGAATTCTTTTATTAAATTGTTTCTTCTAAATGTTTTTCAATGTAATCAAAATTCACTTTTTTGTTTAATTTATACGAAATTTTTTTTTTTTTGGTTAAGGATACGCATACTTCATGCTTCTTTATCACTTCCGTTCGCTTATGTTATGTTAATGGAATTTTATGTTTTTGATTTCCTTTTATAAAAAGTCATATTTTCTTGGAAGCTCAAGCACACTCATGGGTTATATAAAAAAAAAAAAAACAAAAAAAAAATATTTATAAATTTAAAAAAATTTTTTTTTTTTATTGCATTTTTGTATTTACTTATAACCTCAAAGCAGTTATTTACCAAATTTATGTTCTAAAATTTTTTTTTATTTAAATTAAGCAAAACAAAAAGGTAAATATTTTATAAATTCATTCATAAATTCACATGAATTATTTTCATAAAGTATTTCAAATTTATTGTTGTTATTTAAAGTGCTGAAACCCTGCATAACACACAAAGCAGAACATCATACAATATATGTACATATGTACATGTAAGTTTACAACAACAATTTATCAACTCACTCAAACTAGACCAATTGAAAAAACCAAGAAAAAATTCAATTTTTATAATATTCATGATAACCCAGAGTTGGGAAAATGCTATTAGAAACTATTTTTCAAATTTGATTTTGACATCACCACCGCTTGAACTGTGCCTTTTCGCTCATTAGTACTCAGTACTTATCCCCTACACCCGGACTCATTTAAATTATTTTTACTTTTACTAATTAAAACTTAAATTAAATCTACATACTATTGATCTCTTATGAACTAGTTTGAGACCGGTTATCTCTCTCCAAAATTTTTTAAATCGACATCACGTTGATTATCGGAAACTCAAAAATATTTTCTTTATTTGGAAAACAAAAAGAAATTTCGCTAACTAGTTCGGCTTGGTGTTTGAACTAGTTTCGGAGTACCTACTTTGCAGTTAGTTGTTTTTGTATACCAGCACGACTCTATTGTTTCGATACAAAAACTCTATAAACTCGACAAAACAACTTTCGCGATAATAAAAAGGACCAAAAAATGATGCGAAACATTCAAATGCGCTTCATTACAGAAGAACTTGGTGGTGCAAGGCTTCGCTACGTATGCTTATAAGAAGTATTGAGACAACAAGAACAGAAAACTGTATGCTATATCCTAAGATAGATTTCCGGCCATGTAACGGCGAAAGTATCATTCAAATCTACCAAATAGTTTTTAAGTGATGCGCGTACAAACATACGTACAAACAGATTTTTTATTTAGTCTAGCAGCTCACACCCTTATTGAATCCCTATTTGGTATACAACACAAACGATTCTCATCTCAACTTTAACTACCATATGACAATGCAGCCAAATCAAAGTCCATTTACTTTAATCCCCAAAAATTGTCTGTCATACAAAACTTGCTAAAGAAAAGTTTGGTTACAAAAGTTTTATTGCTGTAACAAAAGTAAAAAGAATTTTAAAAGCTCCACCAGTGGCATGCTGTGAAACACTCAAATTGTTTTTCACTCGATTAAATTAAGGTATTTATTTCCAATAAACACAGGCTACAACATAGTCTCCACTATTACGTTGAACGTCCACTAAAACTGACAACTCAAATTCTTTTCAATTTTTTTGTTGTACATGGCGGATAAGTAACTTTAAACTTATACAAGTATATGAGAGTAAATGTTGCGTATACGCCATAGGACGTCATACACAACAGCTGCATTCCAAGCAGTCAATGAAGCAGAAGCAAGTGAAGAGACGTCGCCGTGATAGTCGAAAGGGTAAATAAAATGAAAAGAGGAATTCCAAAAGAAAAGAAAAAAAAAACATATTAAGTGAAATATTTGCAGTTCTAAAAATAAAGTAAAAATTGCATAAAGTTTTTAATAGCCAGCGTGTATGTGACCATAGGCATTTTTACTAACGAAACATTAGGGTGGCACGAAAGTACTTGAATGTAGTCGAATGTGCTAATGTTTCTTCGGATATTTCGCTCATAGATTTGAGACACCAAAAGTATGTGCACCAATTATGAAAAGGGGGTAAACTTATTGATTCGAGACGCTCAAAGAAAGCATTTGTGGAAGCAAGTCAATTATTAGGTTAAAGAAGTAGCGAAATTTTAATTAAGTCTGAGGTATACCGAGCTGCTATAATAGTCCCTTAGATATTTCAGTCAAGGAATTGAGACACCCAAATATTGATGAATCCAAGTTAAATATGAGGCAGCCCAATACGCTCGAGTACTTTCAAAAAGCATTCGGAGGAACACGTTAAGGCAATTTAAAATAGTAACGAAGTGTTAATTACCTCGCTCCAGTGACAGATCTCAGCCAATGAACCAGAGCTGATTCTAAAACCAAAAAAAAATAATTTTTTTCATACTAAGGAACCTCCATTTGCCATGCTTAAGGCCAAGGTCCCACAACAACATGCACATCGTCCACTTTTTTTCTGTCAACCCACCCTAACTCAAAAGACGAGCCTTTCGTATATTAACGACAAATATGACATCCAAGCACGCAACCACTTTGTCATGCAATGCGTCTTGTAAATTTTTGTGCAAATAACATGAAAAACGACAATAAAATACATTTAAAACAAGTTGCCTGCGGTGTATCGTAATTCACTTTGTAGTGAGCTACAGTTTTTGTAATGGAAAATCCAATCAAACAGAGGCCGTTGGGATGCATTCTACAATAGAGCAGAAAGGTAGATAGAAATGAATTAGAGAATGACGAGAAGAGACAGGTGAAAGAGTGGCATGTAATAGATGAGAGAGTGGCTTGTAATATTGATTGAGTTTTGAAATTTTGGTAATGAAACTTGTTTTGTGTTTTTTTTTTTTTTGGTTAGGGTGAAACGCCGAAAGCGCAAAGAAATTTGTTTGTGCGAAATGAAGATAATAAAAACATAAGAAAAGTAAAAGTTAATAATGACATATGACGTGTTGCTAAACTTTACTTGTCACACGTGGCATAACTTATGTAATGTGACACTTCAAAAGTTTTTAAGCACAAAAGATTTGTTGTGTATGGACGTTGGCCTGCCTTGATCTAAGCATCATTTTTTTTTGTAATAAAATCGGAAGTTTATTAGGCTATTGTGCAGAAAAGTTTTAATGAAAGCTGTGTATTATCTCAAGTTAGACAGCCAAGAAACGTGCTTTGTGTACAGTAAGCTCTGGTGTTTAATATTTGGAATAAATCTTTGGCAAGGATATGCCATCACAATGTTAACACATCAAATTACTTTCAATAAAGTGTTGAGGAAGCTTTATAAATGGTAATGATGGCAACGTAGGAAATCGGTTAAAGGATTGGCAAAGAACTGGTTTTGGGAGGATAAAATCACCGAGTGATAATCACGTGCTATTAGTCTAGGATTTTGCAACAGGAAATACTGGTTTAACACTGTTCATAGAAGACGGAAACGCAAAAGTTCTTTATAAAATAGATACCGTCGAACGTAAAGGGTGTAAAGCTTCCAAAAAACAATACCGAAAAACTGGCAGGCATGGAGAGATGAAGCTAGAATAAGGCAAAAGGCAAGCCACAGAGAGGGCGAGGTAGTGAATGGGGAAAGTATGGAGATATATAAAGAATCTAATATTGGGAGAGTGGTAGATGAAACTATGATCTATAATATAGATGCGCAAGTTGAGCGGAATTTTCTCGCTTATCGCCAAACTATACATCTAAGATACAAAAAGTTATATACACTGACGAGCAAAACTGTAGCAATATATTGCGGCTCATGTGATATATGCTTATAAAGTTATAACAAACAATAATTTTTAGAATTATAGTTTCGATTTTATTTCGATTTAATTATAGTTTCGATTTTATCTATATAACAACATCAAAACAATAACAAGAAACCCTCGGACCTTACAAAAAACGACAACAATTTACAAAACCCCAAGTGTTACACTTTTGCACTCTCTGTAAATCTGTGGAAAATTTTCAATAACAACTTAAGAACTAATGTTTCGTCCGAAGAAATTTTGATTTTTTCAATGCCTCCAAGTCCACTGGCATACTCTTAGTATAGTTGGCAACAAATGATCAGGTATCGCCTTGAAAACTACCTGAGTTCGCTTCCACAACTCATGCCTTCCTTTCGGTGGGTTTGATTACCGAGAAAGTTGCGCCTCGACAATAAATAGTCAAAAAATTTTCTATTGGATTCATGTCTGGAGATGGTAGGGTTATTTGAAGACTTAGAATTGTGGATGCTTCAGCTTGTCTTACATAACCCGAGCCATGTACTTTGGATCAATGTTTTTTCGTGCATGACTTCGGACTAATTTTCTTTTGAAATATCTATTTACTGCTTCTTGCGCGTAATTCCCTCGATACGCACCGAAGGAACTACTCAATTTTTGTTATACAGCCCCAACCAACCATTCTAGAGCCTCCGCCGGATTTTACGGTTTGGTTTACTCGCTTCCCTGGTACGACATTGGGGTCCGTTCGATAGTGAATGGGGATCAAAAGAGCTGGAGAGACCAATAAACTTGATAACGGATTTAATTTAGGATGAGTTCTAGAACAGTAGTAACACTGCGACAAATCCGACTAGTATGTGAACAGTCAGCGAATAGTAGCCAAGTAACAAGAGAAAGATGAATACCCGGAAATGTGCTTAGACTAACATGAGTGCGGAAGCAGTCGTAGTCGGGTACTTTATAATGAGTCTGTTCTAAGGCGTAAAGCGAATAATGATAGGTTTCTGCATAGCTGATATGAAGTTTTACCCAATAATTATAGTTAATACGAACCCGGAAAGGACTATCTGGAACTACTCTATTTAAGAACTTCGACACTTTTTCTCGACAACATATTCTGCCAAAGGTTACCTGAGAGGCACGAATTCGAGACCGTCCATACTAACGACAAGCAATGCACAGAAATCTGCTGGGATGTGTGAGTAAAGAATGTAATCGCCTGTTTAGTGGCGATAGGAACTAATAACATGGTGAAGCAGGAGGAATAGTAAGTCTACCGCTAGCTGAAGTGGAAGGAGAGAAGATGACGATAGGAAGGGGGAAACAAGTTTTTTAAAGCATTAATTTACGCCCAGCTCGTGTCACGCCCTATTGTTAACTATTATTTACAACAAAAAATATACTAAGTTACCAACATGGTAATATCCAAATAGCAATCCTCATGTGACCTGCCAGCAATTGAATCATACCAAACGAATTTGAATGCGTCAGTTGGAGAACCTAAATTATACAAACAATTTATTATCAAATGTCACTTTTCTTATCTTTCCCTTATTA
>OX608081.1:69889925-70036449 GCA_951509765.1 Sphenella marginata | reverse complement strand
ACAAATGGCTTAGTGTTGGAATTTTCTAACAGCGGCTTTGGTGCAGACACGAGTTCGAATCCGTGTCCGAAAAGGGATCTGATGATGAGCCTGGAAACTCTGAAACATGTAATCCTATCCATCGCTGTTGATTTTTCCTTTGTAATTTTTCTCCAATTATCAATTTTTCCCAAAAAACTGACAATTAAATTCATTACGAATTATTGTTTATTTGGTCTCGAGCTTGCAAAAACTTACAAATATGTAAACAAAATAGACCGCAAAAATCCAACAACAAAATACATTGAAACCATAGCACGGGTTTACGTACATATGTAAATATGTACAAACAACAAGTCCAACACACATCATAACATATAGGCTGCATGTCTTAAGAAATTTTGTGTATACAGTTGGCAAGAACAAACAAACAAAAGGGAATTAATTGAAGTGGAGATAAGTGCATTGTGACGTCACAGGGCATCATTGCTTAGTGTTGGAATTTTCTAACAGCGGCTTTGGTGCAGACACGAGTTCGAATCCGTGTCCGAAAAGGGATCTGATGATGAGCCTGGAAACTCTGAAACATGTAATCCTATCCATCGCTGTTGATTTTTCCTTTGTAATTTTTCTCCAATTATCAATTTTTCCCAAAAAACTGACAATTAAATTCATTACGAATTATTGTTTATTTGGTCTCGAGCTTGCAAAAACTTACAAATAAGTAAACAAAATAGACCGCAAAAATCCAACAACAAAATACATTGAAACCATAGCACGGGTTTACGTACATATGTAAATATGTACAAACAACAAGTCCAACACACATCATAACATATAGGCTGCATGTCTTAAGAAATTTTGTGTATACAGTTGGCAAGAACAAACAAACAAAAGGGAATTAATTGAAGTGGAGATAAGTGCATTGTGACGTCACAGGGCATCATTGCTTAGTGTTGGAATTTTCTAACAGCGGCTTTGGTGCAGACACGAGTTCGAATCCGTGTCCGAAAAGGGATCTGATGATGAGCCTGGAAACTCTGAAACATGTAATCCTATCCATCGCTGTTGATTTTTCCTTTGTAATTTTTCTCCAATTATCAATTTTTCCCAAAAAACTGACAATTAAATTCATTACGAATTATTGTTTATTTGGTCTCGAGCTTGCAAAAACTTACAAATATGTAAACAAAATAGACCGCAAAAATCCAACAACAAAAAAAAAAATTTATTGTTGTTATTTAAAGTGCTGAAACCCTGCATTAAAATAACGCACAAAGCAGAACATCATACAATATACATGTAAGCTTACAACAACCCTTTATCAACTCACTCAAACTAGACCAATTGAAAAAACCAAGAAAAAATTCAATTTTTATAATATTTATGATAACCCAGAGTTGGGAAAATGCTAGTAGAATTTATCTTTCCAATTTGATTTTTACAGCATCACCGCTTGAACTGTGAGTTTTCCTTCATTAATACTCAGTACTCATGTACCCGGACTCATTTAAATTATTTTTAATTTTACTAATTACCATTTAAATTGAATTTTGATTCCATTGAGCTATTTTGAACTAGTTTGAGACTGGTATATCTCTCTCCAAAATTTTGTAAATCGACATCACGTTGGTTATCGGAGACTCGAAAATATTTTATTTATTTGAAAAAAAAGAAGAAATTTCGCTAACTAGTTAGAATTGATGTTTAAACTAGTTTCGAAGTTCTTTGTTTGCAGTTAGTTGTTTTTGTATACCAGCACGGCTCTATTGTTTCGATACAAAAACTCTATAAACTTGACAAAACAACTTTCATTATAGTTAAAAGGATGAAAAAATGTTCTGCAACATTCAAATGCGCTTCATTACAGAAGAACTTGGTGGTGCAAGGCTTCGCTGCGCATGCTTATAAGAAGTGTCTAGACAGCTAGAACCGAAAACTGTATGCTATATCCTAATATAGATCTCTGGCAGTGTATCGGCGAAAGTAGCATTCAAATCTACCAAGTGGTTTTTATGTGATGCGCATACAAACATATGTACGTACAAACAGATTTTGTATTTAGTCTAGCAGCTCACAAACTTATTGAATCCCTATTTGGTATACCTACAACACAAACGATTCTCATCTCAACTTCAACTACCATATGACATTGCAGTCAAATCAAAGTCCATTTACTTTAATCCCCAAAAATTGTCTGTCATACAAAACTTGCTAAAGAAAAGTTTGGTTACAAAAGTTTTATTGCTGTAACAAAAGCAAAAAGAATTTTAAAAGCTCCACCAGTGGCATGCTGTGAAACACTCAAATTGTTTTTCACTCGATTAAATTAAGGTATTTATTTCCAATAAACACAGGCTACAACATAGTCTCCACTATTACGTTGAACGTCCACTACAACTGACAACTCAAATTCTTTTAATTTTTTTTTGTTGTACATGGCGTATAAGTAACTTTAAACTTATACAAGTATATGAGAGTAAATGTTGCGTATACGCCATAGGACCTCATACACAACAGCTGCATTCCAAGCAGTCAATGAAGCAGAAGCAAGTGAAGAGACGTCGCCGTGATAGTCGAAAGGGTAAATAAAACGAAAAGAGGAATTTCAAAAGAAAAGAAAAAAAAACATATTAAGTGAAATATTTGCAGTTCTAAAAATAAAGTCAAAATTGCATAAAGTTTTTAATAGCCAGCGTGTATGTGACCATAGGCATTTTTACTAACGAAACATTAGGGTGGCACGAAAGGACTTGAATGCAGTCGAATGTGATAATGTATCTTCGGATATTTCGCTCATAGATTTGAAACACCAAAAGTATGTGAACGAATTATGAAAAGGGGGTACCCTTATTGATTCGAGACGCTGAAACAAAGTATTTGTGGAAGCAAGTCAATTATTAGGTTAAAGAAGTGGCGAAATTTGTCTAAGGCATACCGAGCTGCTATAATAGTTCTTTAGATATTTCAGTCAAGGAATTATTGATGAACCCCAGTTGAATATGAGGCAGCCTAATACACTCGAGTACTTTCAAAAGGCATTCCAAATAAAAATTCAAGGCAGTTTAAAATAGTACCGAAGTGTTAATTACCTCGCTCCCGTGACAGATCTACGCCAATGAACCAGAGCTGATTCTAAAACCAAAAAAAAAATTATTTTTTTCCTACTAAAGAACCTAAATTTGCCATGCTTAAGGCCAAGGTCCCACAACAACATGCACATCGTCCACTTTTTTTCTGTCAACCCACCCTAACTCAAAAGACGAGCCCTTGGTATATTAACGACAAATATGACATCCAAGCACGCAACCACTTTGTCATGCAATGCGTCTTGTAAATTTTTGTGCAAATAACATGAAAAACAACAATAAAATACATTTAAAACAAGTTGCCTGCGGCGTATCGTAATTCACTTTGTAGTGAGCTACAGTTTTTGTAATGGAAAATCCAATCAAACAGAGGCCGTTGGGATGCATTATACAATAGAGCAGAAAGGTAGATAGAAATGAATTAGAGAATGACGAGAAGAGACAGGTGAGAGAGTGGCATGTAATAGATGAGAGAGTGGCTTGTAATATTGATAGTGTTTTGAAATTTTGGTAATGAAACTTGTTTTGTTTTTTTTTTGGTTTTGGTTAGGGGGAAATTTGTTTGTGCGAAATGAAGATAATAACAACATAAGAAAAGTAAAAGTTAATAATGACATATGACGTGTTGCTAAACTTTACTTGTCACACGTGGCATAACTTATGTAATGTGACACTTCAAAAGTTTTTAAGCACAAAAGATTTGTTGTGTATGGACGTTGGCCTGCCTTGATCTAAGCATAATTTTTTGGTAATAAAATCGGATGTTTATTAGGCTATTGTGCAGAAAAGTTTTAATGAAAGCTGTGTATTATCTCAAGTTAGACAGCCAAGAAACGTGCTTCGTGTACAGTAAGCTCTGGTGCTTAATATTTGGAATAAATCTATGGCACGGGTACGCCATCACAATGTTAACACATCAAATTACTTTCAATAAAGTGTTGAGGAAGCTTTATAAATGGGAATGATGGCTGCGAAGGAAATCGGTTAAGGGATTGGCAAAGAACTGGTTTTGGGAGAATAGATCTCTTAGTACAACTGAAGGGATAAAATCACCGAGTGATAATCACGTGCTATTAGTCTAGGAAACTCAAGGATGCAAGGCTTTCGGAACATACCGAAAAACAGACATGGAGAGATGAAGCTAGAGAAAGACAAAAGGCAAACCACAGGGAGGGCGAGGTAGTGAATAGGGAAAGTATGGAGATATATAGAGAGAAACTAATATTGGAAGAGCGGTAGATGAAACTATGATCTATAATATAGATGCGCAAGTTGAGTGGAATTGTCTCGCTTATCGCCAAACTATACATCTAAGATACAAAATGTTATATACACTGACGAGCAAAACTGTAACAATAACTTACAAAGTTATAACAAGCAATAATTTTTAGAAATAATGTTTTGATTTTATTATCTTGTTTTTTCAACTTCTATATAGTTAAAAGTATAAAGTCATAAAAACAATAAAAAATCCTAGGACATAAAAACGACAACAATTTACAAAACCCCAAGTGTTACACTTTTGCACTCTCTGTAAAACTAAGGAAAATTTTCAAAAACCACTTAAGAACTAATGTTTCGTCCGAAGAAATTTTGATTTTTTCAATGCCTCCAAGTCAACTGGCATACTCTTAGTATAGTTGGGTTATTTTAAGGCTTAGAATTTTGGGTGCTTCAGCTTGTCTTACATAATCCGAGCCGTGCACTTTGGATCATTGTCTTTTCGTCCATGACTTCGGACTAATTTTCTTTTGAAATATCTATTTACTGTTTCTTGCGCGTAATTCCCTCGATACGCACCGAAGGAACTACTCAATTTTTGTTATACAGCCCCAACCAACCATTCTAGAGCCTCCGCCGGATTTTACGGTTTGGTTTACTCGCTTCCCTGGTACGACATTGGGGTCCGTTCGATAGTGAATGGGGATCAAAAGAGCTGGAGAGACCAATAAACTTGATAACGGATTTAATTTAGGATGAGTTCTAGAACAGTAGTAACACTGCGACAAATCCGACTAGTATGTGAACAGTCAGCGAATAGTAGCCAAGTAACAAGAGAAAGATGAATACCCGGAAATGTGCTTAGACTAACATGAGTGCGGAAGCAGTCGTAGTCGGGTACTTTATAATGAGTCTGTTCTAAGGCGTAAAGCGAATAATGATAGGTTTCTGCATAGCTGATATGAAGTTTTACCCAATAATTATAGTTAATACGAACCCGGAAAGGACTATCTGGAACTACTCTATTTAAGAACTTCGACACTTTTTCTCGACAACATATTCTGCCAAAGGTTACCTGAGAGGCACGAATTCGAGACCGTCCATACTAACGACAAGCAATGCACAGAAATCTGCTGGGATGTGTGAGTAAAGAATGTAATCGCCTGTTTAGTGGCGATAGGAACTAATAACATGGTGAAGCAGGAGGAATAGTAAGTCTACCGCTAGCTGAAGTGGAAGGAGAGAAGATGACGATAGGAAGGGGGAAACAAGTTTTTTAAAGCATTAATTTACGCCCAGCTCGTGTCACGCCCTATTGTTAACTATTATTTACAACAAAAAATATACTAAGTTACCAACATGGTAATATCCAAATAGCAATCCTCATGTGACCTGCCAGCAATTGAATCATACCAAACGAATTTGAATGCGTCAGTTGAAGAACCTAAATTATACAAACAATTTATTATCAAATGTCACTTTTCTTATCTTTCCCTTATTACTGTTATTACGGTTATTTGATAATTAGCAATTCTCACCGTTGACATTGATGAAATTATTATTCAACATTTTTCAATTAATTGTCCGCTATGCAAAATGTTTTTTTTTTTGTTTTTGCGTTAATTGCGACATGCATTAATTCGATTGCAATTCAATATCGTATTCGTGACAATCAATTCATTGAATTTTTTCTTTGTAAGACACCGTTGATGGAAGCTGTAGGCTATTGGTATTATATGTCGGATAGCACTCACGAAAGTTTTCGTGAAAACTAAATGAATGAATGAAGACTATTTTAAAGAATCTGTTATCTAATCGAAGGGATAATATAAAGTAATGCGAATATGAGTCCGACAACGAATTCGAACATTTATCTAAGTATTAGGGATGCCAAACTCGCGATTTTCGGGGTTGCCAATATATTGCTTAAAAGGAAATATATCGGCCCGATAAATATAAACTTGCTTGAAATTTCTCATAAAAATCTCTCAAGAATTCGAAAACAAATCATTAAAGCCTTTTTTGAAGTCTCTAATTTGAAAAAAAATATAACAAACAAAAAAAATTAAGTTGAATTTTATAATTTTTCGGTGAAATTGTTCTTCATTTTTTTCAAGAGAATAACGAATACCTAAATCCCGGAACTAATTCAATTATATTTAAACAAAACAATTTTTAAAAAAAATTTAAAAAAAATAAACACATTAAAAGGCATTGTAAAATTGCACTCAACATTATTTTTAAACAAAAAATTAATCAAATGAGATGATAAACACGAGAAAAAATGTGGTATCGTAATTGTCTCCACGAAACCCAATGGAAAGTCAGTTTTTGAAATAAAAATTGTGTTTCTTTTGCAACGCAAGAAAAAAAAATCGAAATATGAAATGTAGCAATAAAAAGATCACATTTTAACAATTTTCGAATGGTTTTGATGATTTGAGATAGGCCCTTTTTCTAATTTAAAAATAAGATGGTTTTTAATCAGTCTTCAAAATATTTCATAACATTGAATTTAAGTACAAACAGGAGGATTCCAAAAATCGTATTAGACAATTTTTGAATATTTTTTACAATTTTGGATTAGAAAAAGGTTTTCCGTTGGAACGTGTATACATTTTTTAACAATAACTTCTACCCACATTATTCTATAAAGACTTTTAATTATTTCATAAAATATGTTCAAATTAAAACTGACCACTTTATGCATTTCATATTTTCAGCCTACATTAAAACATCACAATTAAAATTATTTATGACACGTGTCAGCGAGCTGTCAACGCTGTCAAATTTAAAACCAGTCAGTTGCTCAAACACTTCTACCCACATTATTCTATAAAAACTGTTAATTATTTCATAAAATATGTTCAAATTAAAACTGACCACTTTATGCATTTCATATTTTCAGCCGACATTAAAGCATCACAATCAAAATTATTTATGACACGTGTCAGCGAGCTGTCAACGCTGTCAAATTTTAAGCCAGTCAGTTGCTAAAAAACAAAGAAAGTTCTAAATGTAAATGAAATATAAGAAAAAAATGATTTGTAAATGCTGAAATAATTCAAATTTTTTGTTTTACATTAGCGTTAATACATGCAGCGCTCTAACGGTGCTGAGCTGTTCACCCTACCCTCGTACCCAATGCAGCGCTAAACTGACAATTTTGCGTTCGTTTATACACATTTCAGTTACAAAACATTTCCCAGCAAGTGAATTGAATTAAATTTAATTGCAATGGGTTGGGTGCAACTTTGCAAAAAAAAAAATGCCTACAAATTAAATTAATTTCCGTTTTGGCAACATTCGAGCGGTACAAAACGTTTTTACGCTCCACTGCATCACAATTGTTAGGTTAAGTGGGTAGTCGATTGAATTAATTTTGAAATGTTGCTCATCAACGGAAACATTATTTATTTCGACAATTGGCTATTTAGTTATTGTGAGTGAGTGGAATGACTTAATTTCTTGGAACTCGTTTCGGTACTACAAAAATAGGCTTTATTGTTTTTCGCTCTGATGGCGTTCTCTTTTTCAGCTCATATCGGCTTTATAATGAGCTTTAGAAGCGTTACATTAGCGATTAGTTTTCGCACAGTCAGGCGCGCTAATTAACATTTGGTATTTGGTATGAGTGTGGCGCTGCTATAAATGAGCTTGTTACTGTAATTCTATTTTTTTTTTTTTTGGGTTGAACTATGGCGCATTGTTGTTGTTGTTGAATAAACAAATAGCGTTTTGGCCACTCATAAACTCATAACTCACAAAGTTAAGTCAACTTAATCTCCGTTTACCTCTTCGTTTGATATAAACAGCGCCTCCATAAATTTGCCTCTGCTAAACTTATAGCCACTTGTTAAGCTTTTGAAGCCTCGATAATCCATTATAATTAGTTGTGGCAATTGGAGCACTTTCAGAAGCCGTTTCGTGGAAAATTATTACTCAAAGTTTTATTAAGTTGGTTGTTGTTACGTTAGCTTCGAAGCGACACTGGCTGAGATCCGATGACTAGTGCTACAAAGACTATATGAAATAACTCATGGGGCATTCCATCTGAAGGTGTCAAAGTCCATGCTTCAGCAAAACTGGTTTTATCAGTCGTAGATCCATCCAGGATTTGCCAAGGTGCTCCAAATTATTTTAATGAAATTTCGAGTGCATCTTTTATCCACAGTTCCAAAAAAATATGACTTTTTCGCAGGGGATAATGGGTTGAACCCTAACTCCGCCCCGTGGATCTGTCCCTGTGTTGTATGCCTTCAATGAAGGATTAATTTTCCAATTGGCGTCAGGTGGCAAGAAGAAGAAACGACTGGTATGCTTTATTAGAAGCCCAAAAGAGTCTAAACGATACTTTAGAAGAAGAAACATGTCTGAAGTAACGCGCTCCTAGATTCCGACGCTCGGAGGTTAGTTGTGGCCAAACAAATTTTTTTTAAGGTGGTAAGAGCAACACCGAAGCGTACCGGATTCATTTCGCAAAGGAATTTCTTATCTCTAACTTTCACCTTAACCTTCGTTGAGTGCTTGGGTCTTTTATACTTTAGAAAACTTATTTCCTTTATCTATTAACCAGAGCCATCATTTTGGGATTTCAATGTAGCCGGCATTTGTCTGCACATATTATAAGAGCTCCCCTATAGCATATCCGTTAGAGTTGAGGAAAAAGGACCTAATACAGCAATTAAAATGTCCTCTGAGGATACTACTACTGGAAGTGGTCCAGTGAAAACGCCAGCGATAGGAATATTTTCTAGAGGCAACCCGTAAGTAGGTAGAGCTGGGTTTAATGGGGTTTGTTGAAGTGGAAATATGTTCACTCTCGACCATATAGTTCTATAACATCTCTAGAAGGAGCAAGCGAGAAAAAGATAAGCCCTTTCACTCATATTAATTTCCTGTCACCTTTAAGATTTGCTAAGCATGGATGACAATGGAAGTTATACAGCCAGCTGATGTTCGCTCAATTTTCACAGCTGATAGCTATCATAACTTCACAGTGCACTCTCCTCTCAATTTTCAAAAATGCTAACAAATGCTTTTCATTCAAAATACGAAGTGAATTACAGCCCAATTCCCTGAATCAACGTCAAATCAAATTCGTGCACTGCTGCTAAGATTTGATTTAATTATCACATCTCCTTTTAAGCGAATATGTTCTCATTGTTGTTGTATTAACTGTTTAAATTATTGGTATTTTTTCTAATAAATATACTCATTAACACATAAATATAAGTGCTTATGTCAAATAAGTTTGATATTGACAGCAATAAATTACTTTATAATTAACAGCATTTGACATGTGTCAAATATAAAAATAAATAATTCAATTAGTTGAAAATGTCAAGTAGCTTAAGTCGGGGCAAATGGTTAGCAGCTGGGTGCCACCGCTTCTTTTTTGCATTTTTTTTTTGAACGATGAGTTAAGATATACTCGTGAGTAGGTATGTATGCAATAGGCAAAATAATAAGCTTACTACAAATTTGCTTTACTAAGCTGGATCTTTGGAAAATGTTTACGCTAACCCTTTTCTTTTGTGTCACATTTTATTTGAGATGCTAGATATTAAGCTCATAAAACCAGTTGAATTACTTTCCTATCTACCTAGTTTGGAAAATGTATTTTTTTATAATTCACTATCGAGCTTTTCTTAAACTTACCAGCTTTATCTTTTTTGTTGAATTAAATTTAATCTGGAATAGAAAAGAAAGAATCAATTAGGATTTGTAGAAAATACTTTTTCTGAATTTAAAAATGTTATCAAATAATTTTATATGAAATATTATACAAAAGCTAAGTTTTATTTGAGGACGTTTTGGTAAAAAAAAAATGTAAGGAACATTATTGTTTTTCACTTATTGAACTCGACTGGAAGTTAAAAGAATTTAAAAATGTCGGACAAATTCAACAATTCATATTTTTGAAGTAACAAAAAAAATACTTCTGATATTTTCAGATACATCAGATGTTTAGTACCAAAAAGTTTTAGTCCAAGGTATAATGCCGACCTTATTTTTTCGAAAATTTAAAAAATGAGAAATTGAGAAATTGAAAAAAAAATTAAATCAAAGAATGAAAATTCAACAGCGAATGTAAGTGAGCGTAGTTAAATTAATGGATGGTATTTCACCACTGTACCTACATATGTACATATGTATGTATGTGTTAAATGCTTGAAATATCCCCAGTGGTGAATTGACTACCCGCGAATTGGTGGTTTAGTGTTTCCCATAATTCGTCTCGTTGAACCTACTTATAGTTATATGTTCTTTGGTTAATAAAAAAATTGCCCAAAATATGTATAATGGCGAACTTTATTTGTTTCAATTTTAAAAACTTTAAAATTTTCTAAAATTTGAAATTTTTATAAAAAAAAATTTAAATTCTTGTTTTTTGTTAAGTACTCTTTCTGAAAGTGCCAAAGTTTATTTCTTTTACTACACTATTTAGGGAAGCATTGAACAAATTTACTTTACAAAACTGGAAAAAGTAAAATTTTTGAATATACATTTCCAATTGAACCCTACTGGAAAATTAAAAAAAATTTAAAAAGAAACTTTACAAAAACAAGAAAAAAGGGAAATTTGAAATAACAGAACTTTTGAACAAAAAATTAAATTTTTTTCTGTGGCAGCACTTTATTTCATGATAAAATGAATCTCCTTACCAAATTTCATTCAAATCGGAGGTGGTCGATACCAACAACGTGACGATTTGGCATGGAAATGCCCATTAGTTTTAGTTAAGTTTAATTTTTTAACTAAAAAGAAGTACCGGAACCGGTCAAAAATGAATTGTCATAACTTGCTAGTTACGCCAAAATTGTGGTTATGGCTAGTTATGGCAATAAACATAGTCTTCCGTAAGTCAAACAGAAGTCAAACAGAAGTCAAACCGATTTTCTCGTAGTTAATGTGCTCTTATTTGATAATTCAGCATGAAGTAAATACATTTAAAGTAATTTTTTTAGAAAGTTGTCTAATTTACAATATATTTATTTTTTTATTTCGTAAAATAATTGTTCAGTATGCATTCGAAATATGTTCCATTTGGCAACCCTATGCCAAAATATTTGGTGTTAAAATTGCCTTTATTCAATCTACTGACCACGAATACATCCTTACTCTTTATTTTTCTGTCATAATCTGCCATTAAAACCGGTTTTTGACATTATAGTTTTCTTTGAAAAAGTGACAGAAGTTGACAAACGTCATCAAAGCTTTTCTTTAATGGTTTTTGTTATTTTTTTATTTAACCAAAAAATGAAGTAAAAAAGAATTAGAGCACTTTCTTTGCTTTTTATTTTTTGTATAGCAAGATTAAGAGCATAAAAAAGAAAAAGAAATATGAAAATAATATTTTTCGGAGAAGAAAAACGAAAATGTAAATGACGTTTTGTAAGGAGTCGGGGAGAGAGAAAGAGAAGGCAGCTAACGAAAAAAGGCAGAATAGGCCATGATCCAATAATACAGGTCGTGTTGATGGGCCAACTAATTTTTATTTTTCTCTCGAATTTTGACAGTCAAAATATTTTTCAGTACAATTTAGACTACAAAATCACAAATTACAAAAACAAAATACAAGGAAAATGCTTGCGTGTTTGTCGAGCTGCTACGACCTGTTATAGTTGGATCAATGGGGAAAATTGTGTTAGGAAAGAGACTGAAGAGGAAAAGTTCAGATGGGGACTGATTTTTGAAATTTCTAAGATTTGCGATGATGTTTATTTTTGCAATTTGTTTAAATATTTTTCATCACTCTTGTGTGGTGTATTTATAGCTTTATGCTGACACTGTGGCCCTTTGCTGAGAAACTTTTTTGGAGCTTACTTGGCCGAGCATATTTTATACTTGATGTTACCTGCTCTGGAAATCGCACCCAGGAGCTTGAAAACAAGTGGCTCAAGAGCGGGAAAACCTCTACAAATATACTCCGAGATATCGCTTTCGTATTCCGTATAAATTTAATTGTTTCTCTTCACAACAAGCTCTAAAACAACAATAAGTTTAAAAACTTATCACTTAGCTCAAAGTTGAAGAACAAGTTTTCCCACTAAGTGACATAAATCAGCAATCGGTTTACCTTGAAAGGAAGCAAAAAGTTAACCTAAACGATTAAAGTCCATTGAAAATGACGGCGCTCAACGCAAAATTATTCAATAAAAATTTAAACTTCATGATTCAAATTAGTTTCCAAAAAGGTAAAGTAATAATATGCAGAGTTAAGTTTGGGATTTTCTGTACTAACACATATACATACATATGTATAAATATACTCACATACATACAGATACCAGAAATTCATTGCACGCAATGTGTCCTTATTTCGCTACAAGGTAGAAAAGAATGTTTCATCAAGGTTACAACTTAAGCGCCGACAGCGAAAGCAACAGGCAAAACAAGTGGAAAATGCGACTATATATGCATTAGGGTGATCCTTAAAATGTTAGCGGGTAATAGGGTGAATGACACTGAATTAAGCATGGGGAACAGAGATGATTAATATAATACAAAATGGCGGTTTCATACTAAGTTTCACACGTCTCTAAAGCTAAAGGACTATCAAATAGACAATCGGACGGGCAGACGGACATGGCTAAATCGACTCAGCTCATCGCCCTTATCATTTCGCTATACTTATTGGCTGATTTATCTCTTCTTCTTCTCGTACTTAAAAACATCGGACCAAAGCTTTAATACCATTTCATGTTCATGGAAGGTATAAAAATGTGATTTAAGAGTATTTGAAAAAAAATTTATTGAAAAAAGTTTCTTTTTCTTTTACCCTAATTTATATACAATAGCCCAAAAAAAATGTATGACTTCACTTATTAATTTTTTTTTTTCTTTTTTAAAATTATTTTGATATTAATTGTTTGTTATAGTGAGGAAAAAAATACTTTAAAAGTTTCAGGCTTTCCAGCGTTATCAAGTTTTAAACATTGGTATGGTTTTTTGATTCCAAGATTTTACCATAAACATTTTTCAAAAATAAATACTAATATAGAAGACAGCTTCCTAAAAAAAAATTTATGTGGAATTAGAAATGGTCATCAGATTTGGTAATGGGTCGAGATTCGAACTTAGTCTCCCATACAAATGAACTGGTGCTTTGTTTTCATTTTTGAGGTTAGGGCCGAACTACGACTCAACAATTTTGCAATCTTTGGATTAAGTATTTAGTTCCCTCTAAGAATTCATATCTATTTTTATTTTGTTTTACTTTTTCCATTATCGAAAAATATTCTCGTGCGAAATATTTTTTTTTATTGTAAATTTTCTGCAAAAATTGTATAAGTCATGAAAATCTTAGCTATCAATAATAAGCGACTATATTCAAATCAGCAAAAAAATTGCAATCCAATTAAAAAAAATATCGGCCCAGTCTAATGTACATACATACAAACAAATATACATACATATATACGCATATTATAACTGCGCAGCAAAATTGAATTTTCCGTTTGTCGCAATTGTTATTTTTTTTTTTTTTTTTTTTTTTGCAATTTATGAACTTTTGCTGTTCTGGCGCGCAATTATTTTTGCCAACTTCTTGACTTTTATTGTATTTAAATGCAAACAAATATTAATAACAAAAGTTTTCTGGACTGCAATATATTTATTAACTCCTTTCAATTTTCTTTCGTACCTAATTGTTTTAATAATTTATGTTTATATGCCATCAACACGCATATTTTAATAAGCTTATGCAGATGTAGGTGTTGTGTGTATGTATGTGTGTGTGTGTATGCGTATATGTGAATGCTTTATGGAGTGTTGTACGCCATATACTTACATTCCCTTATTATACTTAAATATTATATATTAAAAAGTTTCTCCTCTTGTTTTATGTTTTTTTTTTGTCAGTAAATATGTCAGAAGCAGCAGCGTGGTTCGGAAAACCAATTTGCCAATTTGTGGGAATTTATACTCCACAACACACATACATATGTACATATAAACTTACATTCACACTCATATTCACAAATCACCTGCAAGTTAATAGACTTCGCTTCGCATTTTCTTCTGGCTTACAAAAACGCCTCAAAATATTAAATTCTTGTAAAAAGTTAAATTCGAAAATTGTTTAATGCGCTACTGAGAAATGTTCGTAAAATTATGCTGAAGTTACAAAATGTAGCGCATTTTCGAAAAGGTGTCTCATTGTCAGTTTATAAATTTTGCTATAAATCATTTTAGTGCTTAATTTGCAATTTAAACATTTTTAAATTAATTTACAGCGGCTTTATGCTTAAGCACATCATTCAGTTTCGTTTTATTTTTTTGTTGTACATTTTGCTTGCGGCATTACGTACATAGTTGTTTGGTGGTGTTGAATCATTATCAGTTTACAAAGTTCACCGAGTGACATAAGCCAAATTGATGACTTTCAAATTGAATGTGATTACTATGAAATTTTTAATATGATTTGTTGTGCAACATAATTAAATTTTTTTTTGTAACTTTATTATATTTTGTTTCACTGCATATGAACTAAAACAACTTTATTTTAATTAGAAAAATGTCATCCTGTGCGCTACAATGTTGTGGTATGCCATGTTGTGTTATGTTTCTCTATGTTATATTGTGTACAGTTATATGAATTGGTGTTATGTTATTTGTATTATTTTTGCTAACACTATGTTTTTTTACGTTGCGTTATGTTATGCTATGCGAGTAATGTTAAAGTAAGTTGGGATATTCTTTTTTACTGTTTCTATATTTTATTTCATTTCATAAGAAAATCATCCTTTTTTCGTTTCTTTTCCTTTTTTCAAATTTTTTAATTATCGTGCTATGCTATGCAATGCTATGTTATGTTACCTTGTCATATTGTATTGTGTTATTATAAAAAATAATTTACAAATGTAAAGTAATTTAACGCTGCACTGAGTTATTTTAATTATATTTCCCACTATTACGTTATGTCATGCTATGTGTGTAAACTGTGTTATGGTTTGTTATTATTATTATTTTTTTTTTAATTTTATTATATTTTTTGCGGTTCATCAGATTTTTAATATAATTTTCTTTTTCTTAAAGGAAGTTTTCTATTTTTATATTATGCTATGCAAGGCTATGTTATGTTAATTTGTTATGTCACGAAACTTTTTACTTTATATTTTGTTAAATAAGATTTTGTAACGTTTAGTTGTGTTGTGTCTAGTATATTTTTTGTTATATGTATTATGTTATGTTATGTTGCGTTATGTTATGTGTGTAATGTTGTGTTAAACTGTGCTATCGTATATTATAATTTTTTTTCAAACTTTTTTCAATAAATCTTTCTTCTTCTTTTTTTCCATTTTTGTATTATGCTATGTTATGTAAATTTGTTATGTCACGAAACAATTTTCGTTAAGTAAGATTTTGCAACGCTTAGTTGTGTTATGTCTAGCATATTTTGTTATATTATGTTATGTTACCTTGCGTTATGTTATGCTATGCGCGAAATGTTACATTAACCTGTGGTATGGTTTTTGCTTTTAATTTTATTGTATTTTAATTCGTTTCGCCTGAATTTTATTTTTTTCTAGTATTTTGAAGTTTTGTTTTTGGTTATTTTTGTATTACCCCCTGCACTGCTATGTTATGTTAAAATTTTATGTTACAATTATGTACCGTTGAGTTATGTCATGTTTACTATATCTTTTTATATTATGCTTTTTAAGTTATGTCATGTCATGCTATGTTAGTAATTTCATATAGAGTTGTGTGCTATGTAAGTTATGTTTTGCCGCGATATACTTTATCATGTTATATTATGTCATTCCACTCTATGATATCTTATTTTATATTATGTTATGTAAAGTTATGTATGTAATAGCCACATTTGCCATGTCGCTTTAGGCGACAGGCCATCGTAGTTTCAAATCAGAAAATATTTCACGTGGATGGCATAGCTTTTCATTATTTTTGACACGATTCACCCTCTTTAAATATCATAATACAAGTTCGTTGAAATTTTACACTATACTACAGTCACACATACAAACATATTGGCAAAGGCACAGCTGCTAAAGCAAGCGAATCCAGCCCAATCCATCTGACACACCCACGCAGGTCATTTGTATTCGCTGCCATATGCCACGTTTCAAACTACATGCAGAAACTCACAAACAACATAACTCAAAAGTTCGAATTTTCTTGAGACTGAATTTTCTAGCCAAAAAACTTGAAATTTTTGTTTTTTACAATTTTTACTAACTAGTTTTGCGGACAACGAGTCGCGCCTTACTGTCGTCTTAAAGTCCTGCAGTGTTTTTTGCCAAATTTAACTTTTGCAAAGTATGAATGGAAAGCATTTAAATGAATGAAAACATATGTGCGGGAATACAATCATACTAGGGATACTAGCACCTCGAAAGTTCCGACTGACTTAGACTGAAGTTTCTGATTTCGATTCAGATTGTTTGATATCAAAGTTAGTACTAAAATGGCTCAGAATTAAAGGTCTATGGCACACTGCGGGAAAGCTCCTTGAATTGAAAATTCTTAAAGTATGAAAACTTTTTCAATAAGAAAATATACCCTCACCTAGTAAGGCGATTTCTGTCGTTTAGAAAATCCATTGAGAAGTGCAATATAGAGGTTTTCCTTTTCTTTCTTTTTGATATATTTAATTTAATTTGATTTAATTTAGTTTAGTTTCATTTTATTGTATTTTATTTTATTTTATTTTATTTTATTTTATTTTATTTTATTTTATTTTATTTTATTTTATTTTATTTTATTTTATTTTATTTTATTTTATTTTATTTTATTTTATTTTATTTTATTTTATTTTATTTTATTTTATTTTATTTTATTTTATTTTATTTTATTTTATTTTATTTTATTTTATTTTATTTTATTTTATTGTATTTTATTTTATTTTATTTTATTTTATTTTATTTTATTTAATTTAATTTAATTTAATTTAATTTTATTTTATTTTATTTTATTTTATTTTATTTTACTTTATTTTATTTTATTTTATTTTATTTTATTTTATTTTATTTTATTTTATTTTATTTTATTTTATTTTATTTTATTTTATTTTATTTTAATTTATTTTATTTTATTTTATTTTATTTTATTTTATTTTATTTTATTTTATTTTATTTTATTTTATCTTATTTTATTTTTTCTTATTTTATTTTATTTTATTTTATTTTATTTTATTTTATTTTATTTTATTTTATTTTATTTTATTTTATTTTATTTTATTTTATTTTATTTTATTTTATTTTATTTTATCTTATTTTATTTTATTTTATTTTATTTTATTTTATTTTATTTTATTTTATCTTATTTTATTTTATTTAAAAAAAAAAAAAAAAAACAAAAAAAAAATTATTTTATTTTATTTTATTTTATTCTATTTTATTTTATTTTATTTTATTTTATTTTATTTTATTTTATTTTATTTTATTTTATTTTATTTTATTTTATTTTATTTTATTTTATTTTATTTTATTTTATTTTATTTTATTTTATTTTATTTTATTTTATTTTATTTTATTTTATTTTATTTTATTTTATTTTATTTTATTTTATTTTATTTTATTTTATTTTATTTTATTTTATTTTATTTTATTTTATTTTATTTTATTTTATTTTATTTTATTTTATCTTATTTTATTTTATTTTATTTTATTTTATTTTATTTTATTTTATTTTATTTTATCTTATTTTATTTTATTTTATTTTATTTAAAAAAAAAAAAAAAAAACAAAAAAAAAATTATTTTATTTTATTTTATTTTATTTTATTTTATTTTATTTTATATTATTTTATTTTATTTTATTTTTATTTATTTTATTGTATTTTATTTTATTTTATTTTATTTTAATTTATTTTATTTTATTTTATTTTATTTTATTTTATTTTATTTTATTTTATTTTATTTTATTTTATTTTATTTTATTTTATTTTATTTTATTTTATTTAATTTTTTTTTTTTTTTTTTTATTTTTTTTTTTTTATTTATGAAATTTGAGCAAAACCGATGCCGCTTGCGTTAAACTCACTTCCGTAACATCCCTAATATATACGCACTAGCATGAGTAAAACATTTGCGCTCCGAAAGTAGAAAAAGCACTTTGCGTAAATTGGTAAATATTTTCCTGTAAGCGAAAGTTAAAGTCGCGCTACGCAGTCAAGATGGTAAGTTATTGAACAAAAGAGCTGGAGACAGAGTGCTTAACTGGGTGACGTTACATTTTATAATTAAAAAAGTATTAACAAATACAGGTAAGGGAGTCTAAGTTCACATATGGAGCTTTCAGAAGAAAATATTTTCTACTTTCCTGTAAAGCTACAAGTGACCTATAACAAATTTGAAGCTGTCTAACGGCTTTCTAAAAGTATATAAACCCTACGCTGTATCCGTTGAGAAAAATCCCCTGAGTAGCTACTTTCTACGCCTATCCAAGGCACGCACCTACACACATTCATTTGTCAATCCATTCATTTCATTTTTCACATTTCAATCCATTTGAACGTTTAGCGTACACTACTCCAATTCCTTGTGTGATAAGCACAACTGGGTATAAAAATGTAGAGCAATAAAGTTTATCATAAAACTGGAAGTGTCAGTATGAAAGAAGAGCACCAGCGCCACTAATGGTGGCTTAACACGAGAGAAATGGTGTTAATGTTGTCATTATGAAAAAACACGACGCATAAAACATCTTCGTAAAAATACAAAATAAAAATTGTCTGAGTGCTATTTTTGGTTATTGTAGTTGTCGAAGAAAATGTAGCCTCCTTGCTATCACCTGAATTGCAGGTGCGTCTTATCACTTTTTTTATCTATATTACTCAGTCTTTAGCAGCTGCTTTGGATTTAAAATGTGGTGGGTGCCAACCGTTTACTCTTGGAACTAACCTACTTTCTGTCACGAACCTACTCTGGTCTTGCCCTGCCCCTCTTAGTAGTACGGCAACATAAGCTGAGTTCTATTTCCCTTACTAAATCTCTGACCGTTTTAGGTTAGGTCCTGTCACTTTCCTGCAAACCTGCTTAAACCATCCCTCATTAAACAAACATGCCATCTAAGCAACCAGAAGTAGTGTCACAACAACAACCATTCTCCTTGCATTCTTTTGTGCTATCGATGCAAGCAGACGATCTCGTATTCGCGAAATTCCAAAGCACCTCTAAGATGTTTTGTTTTTTCATTTTCTTTCTTAATTCCTTACAATTTCGACCTTTAATTAGATTTGCAAAAACTCAGCCGTCTATGTCTGGAACATGTTGGAATTTGATTTTGAATACATCAGCTAAAAATCGTTACCTTGAAACGCCTGCTCAAAGTGGCCTTTGCACACTTTTACGGCTTACGGCTACCGTTTAGGTCATTGACTGACGCATGCACTTAAAGCCTGCCATATGAACTCGCTATAAACTTGAAAGGCTAAGGATTACGCATAAACGTGAACACTTAAGTGGTATCTTTACCTTGTTACGCTCTTACACCAGAGACTTAAATGTCGACGTAGTGTACATTTGTATGCGAATAAAAGGGCTTGGCAAGTGGATAGAGACTGGCAACGCTAATGGAATAAATGAATACATTTGCTGTAATGCATACAGGGTGTAGCATTAGTGGTGCATGTTTTTAAGCTTCTGAGTTGAATCTCGATCGTGCCCTTAGGGGTTACTTCGAGACCAGATTTTAGAGCTCATAAAGAACTCCACCAAACTCTTAAATTTACGTTGGTCTGTGGGTTTATATTGCAAATAAATGAATGCGCTTAAAACAGAGCCCCCAAAGCTGCATTGAACTCAAAGTGAATGAGGAGGGAAATTTCTATAGAAACATGAAAGATATCGAAACGGAGAAATGGCCTCAAAACTGCGTCAGAAACTAGAAAAATTAACATTTTAATCCAAAACATATGTACATACATTATTCTAAAATTGTACATCGAAAGTTGGTTGAAATCGAAGATCTTTTAGCTAGGTGTGGCCACTGAGTTGTTTTTATACAGTGTTGCCACCTTTTTGATTTACATTTTCCCAAATAAAGCATATCTTATGCTTGTATGGATATGAACTGAAAGCTATTTTACTCGTGTTCTTATAAAAATATTTCTTAGTAGGTTTATGGGCTAGTGTTGCCACTTAGTTCAATAATTTTTTTCTTTTATATACATATATTATCCACCTTTCTCAAGAAAGCGAGTGGACACAGTTTTATGAAATTTTGTAGGTACATATAATTTCGGTCATCTTTTTTAAAAATTGTCAGTTGTTTTAAATTGTTACTACAGCATTGCCACCTATTTCAATTTGTTACCTCACTACGGATTTTAACAAGGTTGCCACCTATCTGTATTTTGTTTCTATTGAAAGTTATGTGACGTTGAATTTTAACAAATTATTGAGATAGCGTTGGGACGTAAAACAAAATATGCCAAACAAAGCACGATAGCCTTTGAAGAACGATGGATTTTTAATTGAGAAACTTTCTCAGTAATTAAAAAAATTAGTGAACCTCAGACTGAGGAGTATATTTCTCATTAAAACTTCACAGATATCGCCTTCAGTTATAGGATGTGCTTATTGCAGACTCGTTATTCACAAGTAACAGCCGGACTGTATGCTTATTTGCCATGCTGATTTCGAGTTAGGTGCTCGTAAATAAAATGATAAAGAGTCGAGTCAACCTTAATATCAAAGACGTTCAAGTCCACCGATTGCTTTTATTCACCCAGTGGATACTACCAGCACTCCTCATTATGGAGTGGAGAACTATTCAAACAGCCGGATACTTATGATGGACCCTATATATGTTGAGTGGATACGTACGTACTCACATCTATACAGCTTACATACACCCAAAAGATCAAATGATATTTAGAAAAGATATAAAACAATGTAAAAATATTATACGAGTTGTTTGTAGAAACAAAAACAAAATGCCAACGCACTCATAGAGCTTCCTAAGCTGTGAACAATATTGAATGGTTTTGCGAGCTTGTAAATGAATTCTCCAGCCGAAGTACATACATAACTGTAGAGACATACCAAATACAGTCAAACCTCTTTTTATGCGGGGGATAGGGACCGTGTAAAAATAATCGCACCTTTTTTATGCGATTTTTTTTTGTGCGGATTTCTTTTTTTATGCGTTTTGTTTTGTGCGATCCTTTTTTTGTGCGGTACATATACAGGCAGTGTCAAAAGAAAGTGTACATAAAATTGAAATTTTCACCAATCACTGCTTCTTTTTGAATAATTTCGCAAATTTTTTATAAAAGTATTCATACATATACAGTTTTTAATTTCAAAGTTAAAGCTCAAAAGTTTTTTCAAAATTCAGGAAAATTCGACAAACTTTCAACAAAATTTCAAACTTTTTGTACAAAATTTTTAGATTTTTTTTGAATACACAGTTTTGTAGCTCGCTGAATTTTACTATAAAATGATACAAATCTTAAGCCGCTTCAAATTTTGTTGAAAGTTTGTCGAATTTTCCTGAATTTTGAAAAAACTTTTGAGCTTAAACTTTAAAAGTACAATCTGTATTTTAATGAATACTTTTATAAAAAATTTGAGAAATTACCTGTTTTTATGCGCCACTTTTTTATGCGATTTTTTTTTGTGCGATTTTTTTTGTGCGGATTTCTTTTTTATGCGTTTTGTTTTGTGCGATCCTTTTTTTGTGCGGTACATATAAAGGCGGTGTCAAAAGAAAGTGTACACCATAAAATTGCAATTTTCACCAATCACTGCTTCTTTTTGAATAATTTCTCAAATTTTTTATAAAAGTATTCATACATATACAGTTTGTACTTTTAAAGTTAAAGCTCAAAAGTTTTTCCAAAATTCAGGAAAATTCGACAAACTTTCAACAAAATTTGAAGCGGCTTAAGATTTGTATCATTTTATAGTAAAATTCAACGAGCTACAAAACTGCGTATTCAAAAAAAATCTAAAAATTTTGTGCACAAAGTTTGAAATTTTGTTGAAAGTTTGTCGAATTTTCCTGAATTTTGAAAAAACTTTTGAGCTTTAACTTTAAAAGTACAAACTGTATATGTATGAATACTTTTATAAAAAATTTGAGGAATTATTCAAAAAGAAGCAGTGATTGGTGAAAATTGCAATTTTATGGTGTACACTTTCTTTTGACACCACCTTTATATGTACCGCACAAAAAAAGGATCACACAAAACAAAACGCATAAAAAAAGAAATCCGCACAAAAAAAATCGTATAAAAAAGGTGCGATTATTTTTACACGGTCCCTATCCCCCGCATAAAAACAGGTTTGACTGTATGTATGTAAGTACTATTTGCGTTGTCGGTCGCCAATCGAAGCTGACGCAAAATACAGACTCGGTCGCCAAATGTGTTTGCTGCGCTGCTGTCGGCGGGCAGAGGTAGCTGCAAAACGAGCCACCGGTTGGCGTCACAAGTACTCGTATTCAAGCCATTTTTCGCTGTTTTAAATGGCGTCGTTCTCGTTAAGCCGGCATACTATTTGCAACGCAAACAGACACCGACAAGACACACACACACACTCCGAATCTTACTGCATGTTGTGTGCGTTGTTTGGTTTGTGATGATCGGCTTAATGGTGTGCGCTTTGGAATTTAATGCAACGACTTTGGCATAACAATAACAAAAAAGGAAAAACTCAGCATTCAATGTAACGAGAGTAACTATAAAAGGCAAAGCAGATAGTAGAAGTATGCAACGTACTCAATGAGGAAGAAGAAAAAACTCATAAATAGTTGAACTTTATACGTTAATATTTTTAACAGTGTGAATGGGTCAATACATATGAAAGTTTTAGTTCATTGTTCATCGGCAAGGAGCTATTCTTTGCTACACTCTGGTTTTTAACTCAAATAATACCTCAACGGATGAAATAATCTAGTTTTAAAGGAATTTTTCAAATAGAATAATAAATAAATCATTAAGTGATTTCATGCATTCTTACGCTTTGCTATTGATTATTAATAAATAATTGTTTATTCTACATTGACTTTTTAGTTGTTAAATAAACTTACTCACTCATAGATTTTTTCAACGAATGAATCGATTAATTAACTAAATAATTTATTTGATTATTTATTTACAGATTATTTAGGAATCAATAAAATTAACCAATTATTTAATTGAGAATGTAAATTACCTGATTAATAGGTCTTTTATTTTATTTATAAAAAACATTTCATATAACTCGATTGACTTTCTCTTTTATTTATAAATTAACTCAATATTTGATTGACGATGTAAATTACCACACTAGTAAGTCGATTAATTAGCTACAAAATAAATATATTTACAAAAGAAGTCACGCGGCTTTCTATTTTATTGACAAATTATCTGATTATTTAACTAACTGATTAATTAACTGATTTAATAATTGACTGATTGATTTCCTAATTGACCATTAAACTCTTGCCAATTGACTAACTAAATAAAAAACATATTTTAAAAGTTATTTTTTGAATAAATAAATAACTTTTTTTGGAAAATTAAAACCAAATGACTTTTTCATTTATTTGTCAATTAATTGATTATTTAATTAATTAATTAACTGATTTAATAATTTACTGATTAATTGCTTAGTTGTTAGTTTAATTTTCGACTAACTAAATAAAAAATATCTTTGAAACGTTTTTGGTTAAAAAATTTGAAATTTGTTTTGTTTAATTTGTGAGTTGAATAATTAAATTATTGCCACGATTGATGGCATTAAATCTTTCGTATGCTATTTACTAAATAAATAACAAATGAAATTATTCGTTTGCTGATTAAAAGCATTGCAGATTAATTAACATGTTGATTTTATATCTGATTGATTAACTTAAGCGAAAGTTGATTGGTTAAAAATTTAGTTAGTTTAATACACTTCTAACTAGATTTAATAATTCAAACTAGTCAGGTTAGGGTTAGGTACAGTGCATTTTTTACATTTTAACTGTTCCTATCGATTGGCAGCACTTTTAAGTACATAAATTTAGTATTATTAGAAAATAAAATCTGGCAACCCTATTCACTTATACATGGCAAATAATCAATTTGTAGTGTATCGCTTTTGTAACACTCACATTACGCCCATATTTTAGAGCTATACAACAGCATGGTATCAATGACAGCCATATTGACAGACATTACTGCTGATAACAATCGATACGGAATTATTTGACCCCTTGTGTGTTATTACTGCCTGTCGGCATCTCAATCACAATTGTCGTATAAATAAATGTGCATGCCAAATATAAAATGCCAACGACCTAGTTTCTTTTGCAATGAATTAGTTTTCATATCCATTGGGGTTTTGGAGGGCTGAGTTGGCACAAGCAAAAGGAATGCCAAGAAGATGAAAAGCGTGGCATATTTTAAGGCGCGAAAATAAAAATCTAAAAAATTTTGATTCTTTTGAGAGTGAGAATGCTTAAAATATTGAAAATAACTATGGTTATATGACGGTATACATATACATATGTATGTATATACAGGGGCGCATCCAGGTGGGGTGGCGCGGTCGTGTTCAAATTCCCTCATTCGGAATCCAGCAGGTCATACTTTTCAGGAACTGTGTATGAAAAATGTCCTTGAAATTTTTTTAAAAAGAATTTGAACCTCCTCCTTCCCAAAATCTTGGATCCGCCACTGTATATATTGTATGTTTATACAAAAATTTGGCATTTTCTATTTATAAGTAGTGTATATACTTTTGTGCGGTTTTAAATATATGTATATACGCCTCAAAGTATGTTAAGATCTGTATAGCAATGCCAATGACCCAGTTTATCTCCGATTAACCATTATTTCTGTTGCCGACGCTAGTTGAAATACCAACGAAAAAAACAAAATAAAAATGAAAATACCGCTACAATGCCGCATGAACCATTTGCCAATGAAATTCCACCACACTTCACTCGCAATAGACACGAAACGTTGGAATTTTGCAGCGGCATTGCATGTGAAGTGTGTGGTTGCAGCGAGCAAGGAGATTTCTTTTTTGTAAACGTCATTCTATGCGCTTTACAGTGGCGTACAAAAATATAGTATTGGAGAATGTTTGCAGTTTGTAATAGTGAAATTTAATGGTGTACAAAAAGGTGAGATGAAAAATAACAATAAATTTTAATAAAATATAGTAAATTTTCATTACAAAAAAAAATGCAAACTAATTTAAATTGTGTCAAGTTTGAATAATTTTATTGGTTTTTGCGGTGAGTTCATTTTATAACAAATCCTAATTTAAATGAATATTAAATAAATAATTTTAGTATTGTAACAAAGTAATTTTAAAGTTGACTGCTATTTTTTCACTCACCACTGTAGCGGCACGTAATAAAATTTTATGTAAGTTTTTACATATGTATGTATGTATTCGATACATGAATAGGACGCGAATGCCGGTGTTCGTATTTATAAACGAAAGCAGTAACTAGTTATAACAGTATCAAAGTTCGTTGAAGCCGAGTAGGTCGTATGGTGTTACGATTCGTTCCTTGGAGAGATATTAGATTCACTTTAAAAAGGAGAAACTTTTTTGTGTTGACGAGAGAGTAGTGTAGAGCTGTGTCCGGGGTATAAAACTACTTTTCCACTTTATAGTCTTTTTCGTTAGTGTGCTCCCAGAGGAATAAGAGAGACTTTAAAAATGGCTGATCATATTTTCTACGCTATAAGCTATGCCAAATCGAAAAAAAAACAATCCAAGGTTTTCGTAGCGTTCCTTCTGATCTAAGGACTGCATTTCCTATTTCTTTGGTTCCGGTTTTAGATATTCGGTCCCGTATCTCTGGCTTCTGTCCTGCTGTTTTTTGTTGTAATCACAGAAAACCTTTAGGAAGGTTGAGTGGTGCATTTCTTATATGGTTAAAGCACTACCGTGAGAAGTTCAGCGCATTCCCCTACGAACACCTTCTCTTACTAGCCAGAACTCTGGAACCATTTGTTCCAATAGCCAAGCGTGTGTATGGCCGCATAGAGGAAACTTCCCACATATTCCGTCTTCGATCTCTTAATCCTCAAATCCGAGCTCTGGTATATGTCTTGTAGTCTATTCACTGGCCTTTCATCTCGGTCATGTAGTCTTTCGACTAGCTGCTAATATTTCATTTCTAGTCTCAATTCACTGTTTCCAGAGTTTGGTATGTAATCTGGGTTGCAATCTCTCAGTACTGGTTTATGGGCTCTGGCTCGTACTCTGGGTACTGGTTCTTTTTTTCAATTTTTTTGACTCTGATCTCTGGCAATAAATTTTTTTCTGATTTACGAGGTCTGGCTTTTGGTATGCTCTAAAATTTGGCTTTTATTTCCAATGATCTAGTCTCTGATCTCTGGCACCTGGTCTCTAATTTTCTGTCTTTTTATCAAATTTGGTAGCTCGTCACTAGTCGGTAGTCCCATTTATTTTATTCCTGATCTCTTGTATCTGGTATCTTACCACTAATCTCTGTTTCCTATTATACAGTATCCAAAGTCTGGTATATGCCATGTGATCTCTGATCTCTTCTTTCCTGTTACTGCTATCGTATCACTTCACCCTCTGCTCTCTGCCCTCTGCAATCTCATATTTGTGCTGCTTATTTTTAATTTTTTTAATTCCACTCTCAGTCCATTCAAACACCTATCTTTATTGCTCCCATTGCATGGCCATCAATTCCCACACCTAAGAATAGCCACAGCCACTACGAACATAATGCAAGAAATGAGCTTTATCTGAAGTATTTCCGTTTTCACTTTATCACATTATTGCACTCGCATTCCTCTTCTATTTGTATTTCTTCTATTTACAAAAGCTGTCAGTGTGCTTCCTTTGCGTGCTGTGCACCAGACTATCGATTGTAATGTTCATCGCCTACCTGCCCATACGAATGGTGTATGTATGTACACCCTCAACATAACGCTATGTATTTACATATGTATGTATGTATGTATGTAGCCAACTTGGCGGCGAATGCATTTCTTCCTATAAATACCATTCACAATTTTATTTTGTTCTTCGTGCTTTTGCTTTTACTTTTACTTTTATACAACTTTTATGTTGTTTTTGTTATTTGGTGAGCTCAAAATAAAGGAGAAAATCAATAAGCTGACAACAATGAGAGTCAGAAGCAGTACACAAGCACTTAAACTTTTGTATAACAGTACATATTTGTGTGGCCCACTTTTGTGTTTTTGTTTTTGTGCTATTTTGTGGGCCATCAACTCTCCCAAAACGTTGAAATGCTCTGCTCTAACGCGTCGCACTAAAGTAGAAGCCAGCTCATTCATGTCATGAATCTACGCAAAGTTGTTGCTTTCGAACTTTTGTTTGTGTTTTTAGTTAGAATACGAGTATACAATTGTTTTTGTTTTGTTGAACAAGAACGGCATTACGGGATATGGAATTAATTACATATACATATATACCTTATCGCATGATAAATATCAATAAGATATTTGTTTGAAGTATCGCTCTTGAAGTATCGGGTACTCAATTACATCGAATGAAAGGTAATCGTTACTCGTCTGAAAAATACTCGCTACTCGTTTTAAAAGTACTCGATACTCAAAATACTGCTACCAGTTCCGCAAGAAAAATAGCCTTTCTAGACCAAATCAACAGTTTTAAATCCCATAAAAATTTTGAAACCCTTTTAACTCGGACGATATGCTGCCACGTCTTATAAAAATAGCAGAAACTTCTCACGCAATAAATTTTTTATTCTAAAATAGTTCAGGACTATTAAAACCATTCAAGATCTACCCAACTACTTAAATACTATTCAGGAACGCAGATCAACCAGCCTGCTGCTATAAGCCACTGTCGCCCGAATCCGCATCGGGTCATTAAACGGAACCCGACTCTGCAATAAATTTATCAACTCCATCTACTCTCGATATCATAGTCCAGCACCGTCATTATTAACAATACTTTGGTTTGAAATGCCCTGACAGTATAGTTGGAAGCCCATAACCCATAGAAGAAGGTTTAAAATTTCCTATGGATAGTAAATTTTCCGGAATTCGTAAGCCCTTTGGTTACCCAATAACAACGAAACAAAAAGAATCGATACTGAAAATATCGATAAAAAATGTTTAAAATAGAAGTTGGTCCTAAGCTAAAGTACCGCTATTGTTGTTGTTGTCATATCAAAACACTCGCCGCAGATTAAGAAATATTTTAAATATAGCTAACTAGGCCCTTTTCGAAATGAATGTGGTACCTTGGAATACTAGCAACTTGTGGTACTAGCCCCACTACTTAGGGAATGATTTTCTTGAATCCTGACACCTTCAGGTCGTCGATTTTTTGCACCTTTCGGACGGCATGTTCTTACCCCAAGTTAGAAGGAGGCTGACTACCATCAGATAAAAAAATACATAGTTCCGATGTTCCTACTTTCACCTCGTGCTCTGAAGGAACAGTAGCTCCTCAATAAGCATAGATATATCATTACATGGCGGGAGCAAATGTGTTTTATATTAAAATAGTTTGAAAAGTTCAAACTCCCATTTAGCAAGTTTAAGCATTACAAAATTGTGTTGTTGTTGGATCGCTAGAAGATGATGGCCCTCTGCCAGGTTTACCTCTTCGTCCACTGATTTCTACTGGAGCATTTTTAAGACGACTAATGTCTAACCGTAAGGATAGAACACAACTCTTCTGTCAGATTTCCTGTTAAGATTAGACCCCACAAGTCAATACTAAGGATGAGCTCGGGACCCTTTTCCTATTGGAAGCCATCCCTTACGAGTTGACAGTCCTTAGACTCAAAATATTAAAGCATTTACAATGTGAATATGGCTCACACACTACCCCAAATTCGAATGCTACCAAACCTTTGCTACGAGGCTTTACTAGGTAGCATCCACCTTTCCACCTCTACAAAAGTAATATGTATAAATGCGATTGACAGTTGACGCCAGTGGGTCACGCATTCACACTCAGCTACACACACACACATACTCAATCATACACTCTAGTTGGCATTTTATGATGCCGCAAAGCATATTGTTGCGCCACACAATCGCCTATGTCGGGCATAAAGGGCCATTGTAAAATATGTTTACATTCTTGATGTCTATTAATGTCTCGTTGTTGGTCCCACATCTAGATATTATCATGGTTTCAACGCTGTCATCATTTTGCTTGGTACTTTAGTTTTTCTTTTTATGACCGTCATGAATCTCCTGTCGTCTCTGGTGTTTAGCAAAGTGACACTGGTTTTGCTAACGGCATTACTGTTTGTTGTTTTATTTCATTTGAACTTTTTCGTTAACTAAAGCGCATTTAAATGACATTTGTCCACTTGTTTCTCGAAATTTTGGTTGGCATGCCACAAGAGAAGGCAGCAACCGTAATAACATCTCCCACATATCTTCCACAATGCTCTCACTTCCGGTAAATAACTCTGAGTGCATGTATGTGTGTGTGTGTGTGCACGTCGCACACAGCTAAACTCTCCAACGGAACTGTTGAACTGTCAAAGTTTCTCTTAAACTTTCATTGCACACATACATATGTACGAGTGTATGTGTGTGTGTGTTTGCCTATGTGGATTATTTTGTCTTACATTCTTCACATTTTATTTCCTCTCTGTGTCCTAGTTTACTTTTCTACATATTTTTCACTTTTTAGTGCATGCACAATGACAGATAACGGTTATGTCAACACATTTTCGATTCGGAGTCAACCAAACACACATACACTTATCAAGGATGTTGCGAACGTGAGATTTGCGGCATGAGGATGCGAATACGTGTACGAATGTCAGAAACTCAGTGATACCAGTGGGGTATAAGCACGCTTGCTTGGCGGGGTACTGTAACCGTAGCTAACTAATACCGAGTAGTTTATTCGTTGTTGTGCCTCACGGGAGAGAAAATACCACCGAGCCTAAGTAGTGCACGTAGCGCCATTTTGATGTACTTTATCGTGGGAGTTTTTGCTCTTCACCACCTCACGCCTTACCTCATAAGGGTCGCCACCTGCACTTTATTCAGTTTTTTTACTATCGCCAATTAGTTAGTATGGGTCCAACTACTGCCGTGATTACCAAGTTACTCGCTAAAGCCATCTATGTATACCGTAATGATAACGAATCATTCTCACATTTACTCATTTGTTTGATGTAAGTAGCGAAGGAGTAGCTAGTCACGAGTAACTCGCGGAAGTCATAAATTCCGTCATGATATAAAATCAGAAGTTCAATGATTTCATATTTTCTAGTTCGTTTGATGTAACGAGCATGGGAGTAACAAGTCACGAGTGGCTCGCTGAATTCTCCGATCGAGGTTTCATCTTGAACATTAGTTCAAACGCTACAGAAAATTCTATATCTGAACATGCTTAACCCTTCGACGACGGTAATAGCTCTGACTTAATATCCAAGCAATGCTTTCAAGGCGATATCATTACGTAGGCAACTCGCGCTCAGTGTATAACTTGGCAACTCGTTCCTAACCTGTTGCGTGCCGACAGTGTTTAGGTAGCTTCGCTTTGGCTTTCGATGAGACCATCTTTTATGCGAATTTCCACATCGCTCAAATGTCCCATCTAATTTTGTTCACACATCCTTTCACGTTAACTCGTTTTCCCACATTGCTTTTTACTACCATCCTTATCTTTTTTATATTTTATTATCCTTCACATTGTATAATCTTTCTTTCTAATTATTTACATATGTACAACATTTTCTTTTCAAGCCAATTACCATAGACAACAACAATAGCTATGTATATATGTATAATGACATGTTCTTTCTCTACACTCAATTTAACGTTAACAATATCTATTTATGTAAGAGAATATGCAATAAAGTATGCTTTACCGTTGAAATGCATGCTTCAGAGAAGCTAGAAAATGGGTACAACAACAAAATTTTCCAGAGCATCCCTCCATATGTTACACATGGAAAATAAATGTATGTATGTATTTAGACATTTAAGTATATATGTATGTATGTATGCGTATGCTTGTGTGAATATGTAAGAAAAGAGCATAGCAACAGTTAGACGTGTGGAGTAAGAAAAATTAAAAAAAAACTTAAAAAGACCGTCTGCCGCATTTGCATTACTTTCATTTAATTCAAGTTTCAAATAGAGTTGCCACTTTCAGTGTTAGCTAAGATTAAATAAAAAATCCCAAGTCAACCTCTACGTCCTTTCTTAATTAGTGTAAGAAGTCTACAACAGACTTAACTACGTATATAATGGTATATCTGTGACTGTGTGAAGGTTTTAGTAACCATTCTTTTTTCGTTAGTAGGTACTAAGCGAGTTATGAATAAGATAACAATATTAAATTTTTCTTTTAATATTTGAGTAAAATTTTTTCTGCTAGCCTTTTGTTTTATTGCTTTCAATTAAACAAATTTTTAAGCTAGCAGAAAAAACTTTATCTAGCATCGAATAATAAACATCCATTATTACTCATACGCCCAGGTGCCCCCAAAACAACATTTTTTTTTATTTGTTTTTAATTTGTTTCTTTTTTTGAGCTAGAAAGCTAATTTTTCAGCTGGCAATGCCATAGATATTAGTGAACTAATTCCTACAGTTTTTATTGCATATTTTAATTATTATAAACATTTCGTCATTGAAACAATTGAGTTTATAATATGCTAAATGAGACATTATTGTTTATTTTGTAAAACACGAAATTTAATGGTATAACAGTGTGCGACAAATTCGAGGTTATTAGCTTAGTGAAAGTTTTACTAGAATTTATGTCATAGCACATTTTAATACTTCAGCAGAACATAAAAATTACCGTTTCTTTTGGAGGTCGTTAGAGGGTTAAAATGTGCTGGAAAAAATGTATCTACCTATTTTCCTTAAATAAGAATAGCATGTAAAATCCCAAAAAAAAAATCAAGTGCTTTGTGGAGTTTTATTTTAATTATTTTCTAATATCCTATTAACCCTCTAGCGACTTGTATAAATGCATCATATTCGAACTATAGAAAAAAGATCGTTAAACGACTCTTTTCTGAGAGAGTTACAGGATTACAGGTTCCGGTTCACGGAGTTCTTCCATATTACTAAAAATATATATGCATTAGCGCAACAGTAACTAACACCTTAGATGTTAGCATTTTCGTCAGTATGGTATAGACATAAATACAAATATAAAGGAACAAACATAAAATGTAGAAGCGAATCAATATGTTTTTCTGCATACATATTTATTTATGTAAAATGAGTACTACAACAATAAACACATATGCATTTATGTATAGTTATAAACTTAATGACTATCCTATATCCAAAATAAAAAAAAATGTTCAAATAGCTTGATCAACAAATACACATTCTTTGTCCGTAACAAGCTGACACTAATTGAAACAAAAATAAACAAATTTGTCATTCATTTTTTTATTACAATAATTAAATTCTTCAACATAGTTCACTCAATAGGCGTTTGTGTGTCTGTGTAGCATAGATATTCCAAAGTAGATTTAGTTTCCTTAATGTTGATTTTATGGGTAGTGAGATAATGCATAATAAATTCCTTTACATGCCATAGACATTACCAACATTTAATTTTACGTATACGCCGTGGCATTGTAGGGGGTCACCGCACCAAAGTGAGTTCGTGCTCGAGCTCATGTCAGATATTTGTTTGTGAGATATTACGAACATCTGGATATGCGACAATAAAAATATTTTTATTTAATTTTTCTTTATTCATTTTTCACATAAAGTTTACACCACACGCAACTATAATTTCAAATTTGCAAAGCTGCCTCATATATTTTTTTAATTTCATTTCTAGTTATTTTATTTTCTTTTATTTTATTTTATTTTAGTTTATTTTAGTTTATTTTAGTTTATTTTATTTTATTTTATTTTATTTTATTTTATTTTATTTTATTTTATTTTATTTTATTTTATTTTATTTTATTTTATTTTATTTTATTTTATTTTATTTTATTTTATTTTATTTTATTTTATTTTATTTTATTTTATTTTATTTTATTTTATTTTATTTTATTTTATTTTATTTTATTTTATTTTATTTTATTTTATTTTACTTTATTTTATTTTATTTTATTTTATTTTATTTTATTTTATTTTATTTTATTTTAATTTAATTTAATACAAAGCCTAATACAAAGCCTTATGCAATCCTTATAAAGCCCATCCAATTGTTCCTACAACTTCTGCAACCACTTGCAAATGTCAACAGCAACAAGCTTCTCACGTCAGTAATTGTATACCATTAGTGTCGTAAGCTGCATACAAATTAAAACTTTTCTAATAATAAACGATAATAAATTTGTGTGTTTGACTCGAGCGTAGTGTATATACTCTTTTAGGGTAAACATTTACGAATGGCGTGTTTACGCACCTAAGCTACTCAGGCCCGTCCTACCTACCTACCTACCGCACCCCATAGTGTAGAATAGATAATGGCACGCAATGCAACAAGATACGAACCGCATTGGCAACACTCAGTGCCGCATAATGCGGTTATCCGCTTAAAAATATTCGTAAATAGTTGGTTATATACATATAGACACTAGGGTGGGCCTGTTTTTATTATACATTAAGTTTGGTTTGAAAGTTTTTTTTAAATTATGACCGCTAAACTACTACTGCAATTGCGATTACCACCCCTTGTATAGTTACTCGATCGATTTTTGGAGTAATTCAGTGGTAATCGAAATTTGTAAAATTAAGTTACATTACTTCAATTGTAATTTCATCTTTTATTTTCAATAATTATTGCTGACGGCAAAGATAATTAGGATTACAAGGCAATTACAATCATGTAATAGTCTAACGGGTGCTGTAATTTAATGAATCATTTTTTATTATAATGAAAAGTTAAAAAGGTAATAATAAAATTAATGATAATGGTATTTGAATTCTAATTTCTGCAATTACTTCGAAAGATTACTCTTTTGTTGCTTTCAACCTTTTCAACTTAAGTTTGCTACCATTGTAATCGTGCTTTGGTTGATTCACGATTACTGTAATTGTAATCTAAGAAGCTTAAATTACTACCACTGTAATCGTAGTTATTCAGGGATTTTAGAGTGTAAGCGAGTAAGCCTACAAAACGATTACTTTAACACCCGTTGCTCATTTTCTACGATTAAATGTCAGTAATAGTAATTTTCGTTTTTTTTTGTGAATTACAATTACTGCATTCGTTGATTACGGTATTCGTAATGTATTTTTTAATGTTATTATCGTAGTTCCACATAATTTTAAATTTAAAGTCATCATTACTTTGTATAGATTATATTGAAATTGCTTCTTTTTTTTTGCGATTAATGATTACTGTGATTACAATTTAAAAAGAGTTAGAACTACTTTTACTGTATTCGTAATGGTGTTGTAATCTTACTACTTGTAGTATTTCCAGATAATTTTAAATTACAAGTAATCATTACTTTCTGTAGATTATATTGAAATTGCTACGATTGTAATCGCAATTCGGTCAATTAATGATTACTAAGATCACAATTTAAAAAGAAGTAAAACTATTTTCACTGTATTCGTAATTGTATTGTAATCTTACTCCTTGTAGTATTTCAACATAATTTTAAATTTAAAGTAATCATTACTTTGAATAAATTATACTGAAATTACTACCATTGTAATCGCAAGCCGGTCGATTAATGATTACTGTGATTAAAATTTAAAAAGAGTTAGAACTATTTATACTGTATTCGTAATCGTCTTGTAATCTTACTCGTTGTATTGCATAATCGATTGCTCGTACAATTACGATTACTTTAACTATAATTTTACTTTTTTATTTAAATTAGATTAAGGCAGTTGCATCTAAAACTTCAGTAACCCTACTACTACTATAATTACTGCATTATCGATTAATGGGTAATGTAATCGTAATTTAAATAAAAATTTCGATCACCAAGGTCGTTTATGGAAGTAAGTAATTTTAGTGCTTCGAGAGACAATTTTTTTTTTATTTCTGTTAGAGAGCTCAATAACAATTGCAAGTATCCAACCACCCTAATGCATCGGTACTCTTCTACAAATATATAAAAAATATAATAAATGGCTTTGCAGGCATGTCAACCCCAGTAAAAAGATGCGCCCTGTCGCTGACTAGCTTGGCATTATACTACGCGCCCATATAGTATCCCTATGGGTGTCATAATTAACAACAAAATTATTCTACATAAGTAAATATGTATATATGTATATGTATGTAGTATGTATGTATGTTCGAATGCAGAAAAAAGTATAATTAGTGAAATTTAAAATCGATTATAATTACGATAACAATGGTGGACACGCGCGCCACTTTAATAATGGCTGCATAATTATTTACAACAACATACACCATTACATAAACATTCATATGGATGGGGGGCTTTGTAGAATAAACTATGCCGCTTAATGTCTGAGGCATATATTAATTTAAGGTGTGTCATGCTTGTTTATTGAATATTCGTAAAACAAAAATTCAATAAATACAAATAATCACGGTAAAGGAATGTCAAAAGGCTCGCGCGCTCATTGCAACAAAGGGAGCAACCTTAATGACTAATAATTAGACCACTTTGTTGATTTTATGGTACGCTGTGCATACCTTCTGTGACCGCACAAACTGAAGGAGTTCAGTAGCACTACCCAAAAGCTTAGGTGGGATACTTAGAAGCGTGCTTCAAGCTTTTCAAACCCCAATAACAGCGAACCCTAGCACTACCATTGCCACAAGAAACTTCTTCGCGACAACTTGCCTGAATTGAAAACATCTGAAGAAGTCGTGCCATTGAAGTATTACTGCAGTCCCCTGACACTTAAGGGATCTTTTCTATCTCTGATCTTCCTACAATCAGTTGCCGGCTTTTTTTCATTTTCTTTTTTTCCTGCTTTATTCATAGACAAATCTCTATTGCGTATAAAAAATACTAATCATCTTTCTACTCAGTAGGAGGTTCGAGTTTTTGATAACCCTGTGAACTTTATATAAAAGTATTTTGTTTGGATGCATACGGCTGCAGATCTAGAGTACATATGTATGTACGTAATCATTTCTTAATATTACGAGCATACCAAATTGTAAATATATTCAGAATGAGAGGTAGACGAATGAGTACTCATGGAATAGTATGATTAGGGAGAGCTTCTCTTATAATTTTTGATGCGCTGCCACAAATGGGCGGGACCTAACAAGGCAGAATTAGAGCCAGGAAAGGTCCTCAGCACAGCAGATTGGCACACTTAGACCGCTATCATTATGTATTTACTTTGGAGGTTATACACAAAGATTGTCTTTAAAAGGGCATATCACGTTGTTGGGAGAAGATAAAAATTGGTAATTGTGTGTCACCCTGTAACAACACAAACTTTTTTTTCTTTATGTTCGATTTTCAAACGACATATCTTTGCAGTAATATAATTATAACTATCCGTGCCAAAGTTGCACATCCCTAATTTTTGACCGAAATTATTAATTAAATTAATTAAATGTTTCAAACCTTCATAAAAAATCTGTTTAATTTTTAATTACCTATTAACTTTGTCACTAATTATTAGGAAATGACTAAATTGAGGCCTTGGAAAGGATGGCACTGAGCCACTCATTTAATTCTATAATTACTTTGGCCGCCCATAATCCTAGCCGTTTTTTAAACCGCTTTTTACCTAAAATCTTTACTTAACTTAAAAACACATTTAAAATGTTACTCAATCATAGTTATGTATGTATATTGAACAAAAAATTTTGCTGAAATGGAATGTAACAGGGTGCCCTTATGAAAAAAATTAAATTGGCTGGTGGTATGAAGAAATTTTTAATATTTTGCAAACTCACCCTGTGTCAACTATTTTATTCACAAATCAAAGCAAAGCTGTGGCAATAAGCGAAAGAAGCCAAACTTAAACTTGGAGTAACCATTGTACTAACATAGATACAAGCCGCGATTTTAAAATGGTAAAGTTACGTTTTTGTGTAAAATTCAGCTTTAGACATAAAATGTATTTTAATTTGACTATGACAGATTTGGAATGGTGTTTACTTTAGAATGATGTTGGAGTAGATAAAACTCTATTTTAGTTTGATTATGGTTATTTTTTATTTATTTTTTTATTATTTATTTTTAATTTTAGTTTGTGCAGGGTGTTGTCTTTAAATAAATTTTAATAAAAGCTTAAGTTGAGATGATACGTCAATTTCGATTATAGACGAAGAGCGACAACTTTATAACAATATATCGCCCATTGAAATCAAAGATCAAAAATAAAATTTAGTGGTCAAAAATAACACAGGGTGCTGAAAAACAGTCATTTTAAAATTAAACCTCGCTTATTAGACATAAAATGTATTTTAAGTTGACTATCACAGACATTAAATGGTGTTTATTTTAGATCCATGTTTGAGTTGATAAAACTCTATTTTAATTTTATTATGATTATGGGCATTTCTTTTTAATTTTAGTTTAGTGCAGGGTGTTGTTTTTTAAATAAATTTGTTCAGAAGCTGAATTTGATAGAATACGTCAATGCCGATTATAGACTAGGAATTTCAAAATCACATAAAAAATTTATAAGAAACAAATAAATTTCGCTATTTTCACAGGGTGCTGAAACAGTTTTAATTTTTGAAACCATCCAATAAATATTCGAGCTGTGGGGGAAACATTTTAGAGGTTTTTTTTTAAGTGATACGCTCTAATGTACAAGTAAATACATATGTATATATGTATGTAGATCGGAGCCGATTCCAAAAAAAAATCTATTGCAAATTCTACTCACTTAAACAACTCGTAGATTCAATAAAAATTGTCGTCATTGACCCAACTGAACTAGTAACTGTTTGCTGTTTGGTATTGTTGTTGTTGTTGTTGCTGCTGCTGTTCTACAGATGCTGTTTACACTTTTGGTGATTTTTTTGTTTTGTTGTTTTAATTATTATTATACGGTTTTTATTTGTACACTTGCTGACGTTTATTGGTTAATGAAAAAAGTGTCTGCTTTTGATAATATTTGTGGGCACACAACTAGCGTTATAAATGAAATCTATGATCATATGTATGTATGTATGTATGTAGAGGTGTACAGATGTACTTATGTACATAAATTTTAAAATATGCAAGACCCGGCATTAATTTGGAAGACAAATAAAATTCAACACAAAAACAAATAAAAATGAAACAGAAACAGAAAAGTTTAACAAAAAAAGTTATAAAACTAATAACTAGATGGTGTCAAGAAGAAGAAGCATAAAAACTGATGCGTAAATGATAAGCATAAATTTTTTTTAAATTCAATTTGTGCAAATAAGTATTTTTCGCGTACTTAGAAGTACTAAGTTAGAACGTACAGCGGTGGCCAGCTGATTAGAATTGAGCGGTAACAAATTTGAACCATGTCTACGGTTGTTGTATTTAATTTGTTATTTATTCTGGACAAATATCATATAAAGCTGCTTTCGATTTTGCAGAATTTTTAAAAAAATTTGTGTATGCAATTTTTTGATAAAGTTTCAAGATGTGAAAAAAATCAAATTTGAAAAAAAGGCGAATTTTCAGTCAACCTTTTAAAAATAAAAATATTTTCTTAGAAAAAACTCAATTTTTTTTCAAATTTTTTTTTAATTTTTTTTAAGTTTTTTTAATATGCAATTTTGTAATTAAATTCGAGTAATAAAGAGCCAAACTGTAAAACCTCTCAAATTGCAATATAATAAAACATTTGCAAAACTAATAAAAACAAATTTACGAATGTAACCTCTTTAAAAACACATATAAAATAAATTTTTAGAAAAAACCCAAAGTTTTTACAAATTTTTTTTCGAAATTTAATAAAAAAAAATTTTAATTTAATTCCTTCAGAAACAAAAAAAAAAATTTTGTAAATGTTCTAAGAAGATTTGGAAACTCTTCCTCGATTTTAAAAACTAAATCGAAGAAAAAATTAAACATTAAACTAATTTAAATTAAAAAAAAAAGTTCGAAATTTCTCCCATAATAAGCAATTTTATGGCAAAATTCACCTAGAATAATTGTTGAAAAAAAATTTTACAAAATAAATAACAAATGGAAGAAAAAATGTTATTAGTAGTCTTTTTTTTGGGGGAACTAAACACTGTGCATTGCTTTGCTAATTTATTCAACGCTACTGTATGTAAGTAAATACTGCAAAATAAAAAAGTACTTCATAATAGCGACGTATTTTATTTGGAGAATTGGTAAAAATATTTGTTTTTGGAAATGCGTATTTCTTTTTTGTAATAAATTCTGTATTTCAAGCTAACGAACAACAACAAAAATAAAACAAACAAATTATTAAAGCTTTTTAATTTATTTAGTACATGTACATACATACATACATGCATACATATGTATGTACATATGCTTTTAATATGTATGTATATACTAACATTTGTTGCTTTATTATTGTTGTTTATACAAATTAAATTGTTGTAAGGATAATGACACTTTCTCACAAACACACTGACATACATTTACATTTAAATTTATGTATTCCAATATGTGCATACATATGTGATGTATGTACATACATATGTATGTATATAATTTTCGTTTCACTTCAACTGTCACTTTAACTGTTGTTGTTAGCTATTTTGCATGAAACTTGAATTTAAAAATTTCTTTTTAAGCGTTTACTCGTTTTTCAAAAATCCTTTTTCACTCTTCATACAAAATAACAGTTTAATTCCAAAAATTTCCAGTATTCAAATTTCAATGAATTTTCAAATTTTTCAAAATATTTTTCCGTTTTTTCTCCAGTAGACGTGTAGCGCGTTCCGCTTCTCGGGCACAACTGTCAATTTTTCGCTTTCGTTTGCCCCATAGAGTCTGTCATAGGAAAAAACAACAAACGCAGCTCACAACCGATTCGCATGTCGAACATTTTCGGATTTTACATACACTTTAACACACACACATATACTCATGCATATAAAGCTTTGTTGGTACTCCAAAGTTGTGCAAATGCGCCTGGCCTCCCAATGTTGGGCGTTTATGGAGGCAACATTGCGTATGCAAACAGCACTTTGTTGTTGTTGTTTTTTTTGGTAGGCCCGTCGCTGTTTTCTTTTGCTGGCATTATTGCGCATCAGTTCTCGCTTATCAACGAAACGAAAATTCAGAGCGTTTGAGAGTGCTAGGATTTGTCGTGGCAATGTGTGCGACGAGCTGTGGGGCACGTATGCGAATAGATAAATCTCTCTTTCAATTAACAATTCTTCTCTCAGCGTGTACGAGAATTATGAAAACATTTGCGCTCTTACGTACAAATTGTGGAAATTGTTTCGACAGCTGTTGTTGAACTTTACCGTTACTTTTAAAAATTATATGACAGCTACCGTTAAAACAATAATATATTAGTACTTGTATACCTAGTGGGCCAACCTTAAAAGACGGATCCATAGATCTGGATCAGTATAAAAATGACCTCTTTTGGTGGCATTCTGAACTTTTCACTGTTCGACGCTTAGTCTTGAGCATTTACATTACTACTTGATTGCGTCGCAAATGTAGTTAAACGAAGGTTCCACGTCCTATTTGTATTATTATCCCTCTACCTGACCGTCTTCCAGACGTTTCTACTTGTTTAAGTTTTATTTATACATACAGTGGCCGACAAAACTATGCATACCCCCTTTTTTTTGTATGTTTTCATTCATTTTAACTATTTTCCTGTAAGAGAACTTATCAAGATCTAATACAAAAACTATAAATTATATTTTAAATACATATGTATGGGAAATTCGCAAAAATTAGACAAATTTTCATCAAAATTTTCAACTTTTTTCTCAGAATTTTTAGAATTTTTTTGAAAATTCAGATTTGTAGCGCATTCAATTTTAGTCTTACAAAAAATACTATGTTCATAAATACTATGTTCATAAATACTATGTTCAAAAAATACTATGTTCATAAATTTGTATGAAAGAAAACACGAAAGCTCTTCAGAAAAAAAATCGCCAAAAATCAGGAAAATTTCTTACAGACTTGAGACCAACACTTTATCAGACTAAAATTGAATGCGCTGCAAATCTTCATTTTCAAAAAAATTCTAAAAATTCTGAGAAAAAAGTTGAAAATTTGTCTAATTTTTGCGAATTTCCCATACATATTTAAAATATAATTTATAGTTTTTGTATTAGATCTTGATAAGTTCTCTTACAGGAAAATAGTTAAAATGAATTTTCTGAAGCCGAAGTTGGTGAAAACATACAAAAAAAGGGGGTATGCATAGTTTTGTCGGCCACTGTACTTAATAAGAATTACTGATGGTTAAATTGTATATATTCATGTGTATGTTTATTGAAGAATTATTTTACAAAGCTTTAAAGCATAATTATAAAGTACAAAGTTCACATTTATATTTTATAGGCATCTATAAAATAATAAACGCTTTCGCAACTACATTTCTTCGTACTTTATTTTGCTTGTAAAACACAATAAATAAATGCTCGCTTTTTGAAACAAACTTTGACTTGCCAAGTTGAATCGAAGCGAGTTGAAAGAGGTATCAAAATTGGCTGGTAGTTAATACATTTGTAAATGGATGTACATACTGTGACTGAAATACATAGCTGTTATATTATTGCGTATAGATTAAAACAGATATGTATATATGTATGTATATCGAAATGGCAATAAGAACTTAAAAAAAATACTACAGCTATATTTAAGAAAATATACATACAAATAGGCATTTAAAAAAATATGAGCAAGTAATCGATTTAATTGTGGAAAAACCACCACTTAATTACAAAACAATGCTAACTTTTAGCTGCATATTTATGAAATATATGGATAGCTAATGCTTTGCGAATGTTTGAAGTATTTACAAAATAACTTACATCTATTCGCCGAAGTTTTCTGCCACCGTCTTTTTTGATATTTTTCAACCCATCACTTTTAGCGTTTTTGGATTTTCTTTTCTCATTTAAATTTATTCGTAATTAATTAATTGAGTTCATCAACGAATCATTTTGATTATTGAAAACTTTTGCTGTATCCCGGCGTTTCACTTCAAAAAAAACGTTGTCTATCCGTGGGTCTTGGTGCTTTTACGATGATTATCATTTGTAGCATGTAAAAGTAAATTATAACTTCTGGCGAAATGCGTTTGAGAATCTGGTGTGATGTTGTCTTGTTGCTGTTGCTGTAGCACAGTTTCAGTTGAAACTGAAAAAGAAAAAAATTTATAAAAATTTAGTTTCGCTTTAAAAAAAATTTCCCTTAAAATAAGTATTGTGAGTGGACTTTCACAAAAAGGATGCAGAGTTTCTTAATTATAAGTGCCCTATGACCAATTATGCCCTGAAACAATGCTGTTATGTATTTAACTAAAAAACGTCTTTTCAACTAACATTACCTGGACAGGCATAAAAGGCTCCTAGCTTTGGGCATAAAAGGCTCCTAGCTTTGCGCATAAAAGGCTCCAAGCTTTGGTCCATATAATCAACACAACAAAACATATTTGATAAAATTAAATCTTTGTAACAAAAAAACTTGTATCACACACACCTCTTCTCAGCTTGCCATTGACGCGCACATAACGTGGCATAACATATGGGTGGCCTTTGTCTTTTAAATTTGACCAATGGCTCATACTGTCAGTCGGTGAATGTCCAAAACTCGGTTTAGCATAATCATGCTCATCATATATATTCAAAAAGCGGCGCGAACGTGCCCGTAACCTTTCGTCACGCCTCATATTTGATGATGCTGTGGATGAGCATGTTAATAAATTCTTTGGTATGCAGGGAGTTTCCAAAGATATAGTGTTTGCTATTGCACTATCTTTAATTGGCGTATCTAGGCATATTATGTTACTACAATTACTTTCAGGTGATGAATCAATTAATGATATTGTGATGGTGTTTGTAAAAGATTGCGGTGTAGATGTTACACATGAATTAACAGTCGACGTTTGCTTGGCCTGTTCACACATCTGCGTAAATTTATTTTTGTCTACCGATTTTCGACGCGTTCTGTTTGCTATACAGTTCTGTGTTAAAGGATTTGTATATGTATTCGCGGTATCTTCAGCAAATACAACAGCCTTTTTTGTTGGCATATTCATATCATCAACACATTTACGTTTGTGTGCCACTTGCTCGATTTCTTTACTTGCGCTTGTCTCTAGCTTTTTCCTTTGATTGCAGTCATTGATCTCATTTATATCTTTAAATTAAAAGGCGAAATGTATTAAGTTTTAATTTGTAGTATTATACTACTAGTATATCATGTAAATGTTTCTTACCTGGCTCACTACCAACATTTTCCATTTTAATAGTTCTGCCAAAATATGTTGAAGATTTAAATGATTCGTTAGTTGAACTACTATTTATGCTTTTCCAGTCATTTACAACACTATTAATACTTATATCAGCAGCAGTTGGGCTATTGGATCTTTGGTACACATTTGTACTGCATTCAAGTTCTGTATATTCTTCATTGACGGTATTTATGATATTTGTATGTATCGAACGTCTACGTGTACGACTCGCTATGCAGCTTGTCCTTAATGGATCACACAAAATATTATTCCGTTTTTTTACATTTCCTCTGCTATTATCTGTTTTCGCAGCATTATTTGCATTAGAATTATTTTTTACTTCACTTAAAAGATAAAAAAAATAATCCATTAGCTGTCCATCCTCCCTACTTTTTAATTCTTCTTTAAATGGTGTACACCGAGTTCCCCTTTCTATTTCTATATATTCACAGCCTTCTTCATAAATAAATGCATCACTTTTATTTTTTGAGTGTTGGGAAGTTGTAGGTATAATGGTTTCGTCTTTGACGTCTACAACTGAGTTATGACAAGGCGACTGCATTGAAGTCGATTTCATTTTAATTGAAGAACGCCGGCGTGTTCGATTAGCTATACAGCTTATATCTAACGGATTTGTAGCTGTATTCCTATTGTTCGCCTGGCCATCTGAAATTCAGTGCAAAGAGAAAAGAGTTTGCAAAGATTCATTTATTTAAATTGTTTACACAGTTACCTTTCTTTTGTTCTATCCCTTGAGAATTTATCCGTGGTCTCTTTACATTTTCAGGCAGGCTTTCAGATTCATCGTCACTTGATCTTGTATTCTGTTGCACGCTTTGATTTTGCATAATTTCTTCTTCTTGTTCGTTTTCCGTTTGTTCTGTACTGCCGTATTCTGTGTCGTCATCATCATCATCATACTGAAAGACCTGATAACCTTTTGGTGGTTGATATAAAGTAATGTTGCTACTAGCATCATCATACATATCTTCAGAGGAATTGGAGATAGGCTCCTCGAGTGAAGGTGGGCGAAATGCCATCGACTTGCGCCGAGTACGCTGCGCAATGCAAGATGTGGGAGTAATTATTGCACGTCGTGCTGAAAGTGAATATTTCTTGTAAAATCTTTAATTTTTAGAAATTTAGTTGAAATGCATACCTCTACCAGTCATTACGCGCGGGGTAAAATTTGAGGTTTCTGTTTTTGTTTCAAAAGTGTCTACAATACCTTCATCGCCACTATTGTCAGTGTCCGCATCACTAGAATCGAGCTGCACTGTTTTACTGCAACTAAGAATTCTTTTATCATTATTTGTGGCTGCATGTGCCCTACTATTTCGGGCATTTCTTTCCGCTACGGTGTCAGTGTCGGTTTCTTCAGTATCAAAGTTTGCATGTAGATTAGATGCTTCAACTTCACAACTTCGTTTATTAATTATATGTATACAATCTTCATCTTCATTAGCTGATTCTTCAACATCGTCCATTATTTGTAATACAGTTTTCTGTTTCACTCCAAGTCTTCGTTTCCTATCGTCCTCAGTAACGGCAGCATGCTCATCCTGAGACTTATTATTTTTTTCATCCTCGTCACCACTCCCACATACATCAATATCTATGTTTTCATTTTCTACGCAATTTTGTAATGACAAATTTTCTTGGCTATCATTTTGTTGTTGTGAGCCTAAACTTTCCCGTCCGCTGTCCGCACATAATAATATTTGTATACAATTTTCACAATCAAATGCTCTGCCTCGTTGTGGCACACAATTACGATGTATTGCAACTGATCCACATGTTGTACAATAAATTAAAGGATTTGTTGAGGCGTTATTGTGACCACGCCCACCTTTGTTACGACAAATCTCCGCGCCACATACCCTGGGTCTTTCTAGTAATTCTGCAAAAGCATTGGGCACCAACTCCCATTCAGCGTCTCTATATAAATAGAAGTGAAACGGTTTTGAAAAACTATAAAATTGAATTACATATTTTTTTTTTGCTCAAGCAGCTTTAGACAACTTTGAAAAATTTTATATAATGGTTGCTCTCCGACAATGTGATTCGTTGAGTTGGCTGACCAATTTACATCGGCAATGTCAAGGGTTTACTCTTTCAATGTAAAACTTTCTTTCTTAACTAAAACCACGGTGCCAGTGTTAAAAAAAAAAGTTGTTTTTAAGTCGACTTAAGCCACTGCATTAGGTTTGATCATATTCAACACTCCACTTACTTGTCGTATACGAAAATGCCCCAAAACGACATATGCGCTTTGAACTTCTCACAGTCATTGCAGAGTGGACATTTGAAGAAATAGCCAGAACTTTTAGCGAACTTCTGCAAACAATATTTATGGAACCAACCGTTTTTACAGCATGGCGCGCGTATCATTTTCACAGCTCTAAAACTTTTACTTTCTTCGAACAGGCTTTCATAACAAATGCTACAGGTTTCGTTGGGCTTCGGACGCGTTTGTATTTTGCGTACATGTCGATCGCAAAAAGAACGGAATGTATATAGAAATTGATTCATGGCACCGCGATCAATACCGCAAATCATGTGAAAATTACGATAGCATTTCACCTCGCAACAGCCAATATTTGCATGCATTTGACCACAATAGCAACATTGCTGTAAATTAAAACGAGAGTATAAACGTTTATTTAGTTTATTTATATAGGCATATACTTACAATTGTAGAGACGCGTTTCCGCTCTGCGGCTATATCACTCAGCAGAAATCCAAGAAACCCCTCATTATCCTTACCAGTTTGTTTTAAACCCGACGATAAATACTGCAAGGTAGAGATATATGCAGGATATATATAGACAAAGGCTCTTAGCAAAAAATCACATTATTATATTCAATACTTTTCTTCGATGGTATACTTACCAGACAATGTGTATGCACTCCCTTCCCTTTTTTAGTCAGGAATTCTCCATATAATAGACTATTTTGTCGATCTGTTCCACACAGTTCGCACTTCATTCTTGGCTCATTCAGTTTTCCAGGCTGTTTAATGTTTAAATTGAGGAAATCATATATTTTAAACACTTAAAGTGAGTAACAAATAAATTTTCACTCCAAAAAACCTTCCAATTGAAAGCACTTATTTTTTTTACCGCCGTTTTAACTTATGTGAATGTCAAATTATGACATTATTTGGCCGCTATGCAACAGGATCGCATTTGGCTTACGTTGATAACGTTTTTGCTACGTAAGGCTGAAGGCGAAGTGCAATAGCCACACGTTTCACGGAATACCTATGCCAAATGCTTAAAACCAGTGAGTAAAATGTTTTGGATAATTTCTGCCTTTACTATTTCACAGCTTAAATATTTAAAAAAGAACGCTGTAATTCTTTACGACCGTACGTAACTGATAATACACCTCCAAAAATATCGAGAGAGGTATCAAAAGACGCGTTTTTATCTAAATCAGCTGATACTCAGGGCTTAGGTAATGAGCCGTCAGAATTGTGATAAGATTTCTATGGCGGTGGTGCAAAATCTTATCAAAACATTTCTGTACATGTAACCCGTTTGTGTATGTGTTTGTGCTTTACCTAAGACCTGAATATCAGCTGAGTTGTCGCTGAGGCCTCAGATGTCTGCATGTGTTGGTGTACATCAGGATTGTCCGGTAGGGATGGCTTTTAAATTCACAGCTGATTTATTTTTGTTTATTGATAGTTGTTATAACTAGCTCCAACTAGGCTACATCTGCATAGTACGTAACATCTAACAAGAAAATCAAATACCATTTATTAAGCGAAAATTAGGTAAGCAATGGCACTTTTTCAAATGAAATGGCTACGTCGCTGGGTGCGCAGAAACACAAACCCCATACCCGAAGAAAAAGCGGAACTTTGGAAGAAGCGTTTAAGCCTTGCATACGCTGTACTGGCATGGAATGCCTTCGGTTTTGTCTGTTATATGATATATACCGGTCGCGCCGATTGGGCACGCTACTATGGATATAAGAGCGAGGAGGAGGCGGCAGTATCACCTGGGCAATACTACGCCGGAAATCTGAATGTAAATAAGGGTAAAATCATTCGCTACTCGGGATTTACACGTGTTGGTGAAATGGAGTTTGATAACACAGTTAATAAAGAAGATCCAAAATAGAAATGTATAATAAACATACTAGGTTACCTATTTAAATTGAATAAAATAGCATGATCTTTATTATTTCCAAACCACTTACTAGGCTGTGCACGAGAGGCGTTTAACTTAATGATGAGCCGGTTGTGATGACCCAAGAAACTATCTCAAAGTCTGGCGATTTTTTTTACCATTTACCCTGCCTGATTAATAAGCCGATTCTTGGACAAGAAATCTTAAATAAATTATTTTAAATATTGGGTTTAAACTGGAAAGGGGACATTTTTATCCCTGCAGTATTCAGACCGCAGCTTTGTAGTAGCTTAGAGGGCTGTAACTAATCCTTTTCCACAAACAGTTTATTTAACTAATCAATGATGATGGCAATGCATTGTGTCCTATTACCAGCCACACAAGGGCTCACCGCTCCCCATAGGGTATAAAAAGGAACGCTGCCAAAGTTGAATAAGTAATAGTATCAGGTTGAGCTATGCAATGTCCAAATATTATTGTTTCGTCCGCCTGAATCGCCATTTCCCGGGTTTCAACAAGCCGAAAGCTACCTTTGTTGTATTTTTTTATAGTTTACATAATAGATAATTTTATTGTTATATAGCTTTCTTAAAATAAAAATAAAATAACTCTTTAGATATCTTATGTTGATGTAAACTAACATATGTAGGTAGTATGTACTTATATAAATTTTACTAAGCTTTTCTTGTATTGTGAAGAAATAGAAAAAATCCAAACACAGAATGTGAATTCCTTACATATCTATTTAGCTCCAACAAATATTCGCTTAATTATCCGCTTTGTGACCTTCGGCATTATGTAGTTGGTCGGAATCGTCAATAAATTCAACATGCGTGAAAGGGAAATGACCTTTTTTACCGTTTAACTCTCCTTCCCACTGGCCGTTTATATTGGTTTTAGTTACCTTAATTATATCGCCAATTTCTAGTTTTAATGCGGTCTTGTCATAAGCATTGGGTACACGGGCTTGTTTCACACACGCAAAAGCTGGTAGCTTGCGATGCAGATCAGACTGTTTGAGCGAATTGCTTAACTGGTGATCATTTGTCGCAGTATTTGAATGTAGCGGAGCTGCACTTGCCAGGAGAGGTGAACGGCGACTACTAAGAGGTGGTAAAGAATTACCACAAACACTACCACTAGCCAAAGCAGTGTTATGCGCTGTGCAATTATCATCTCTGTTTTCTTCGCATCTTTGAACATAAGGTACTGGTATTTGACCGATTTGTCCTTGTTGATTTCTAGCTGTCCACCATTGATCTTCATCTTTTCGTATAACAGTCAAAATCTCTCCTCGCCTAAAGGGTAGATCATCTTGATCGGTACCGTCAAAATCGAATTTTCCAATAACTTTTTCCACCTTTCTTGGTGCAGGTCGACGTAGCGGTGTCGTGTCAAGATAGTGCAAAGTATAAAACGTTAAGAGTTTTGGTAAATTTTCAAATACTTGATCTCCTATTCTGTAAAAAATTTGATCGTCCTGATGTATTTTGTTTATAATATAGTTACTAACTTTGGCGTCTTCTCTCACGCACAACACATAATCCCCAACTATAGAGTTACTATCACGCACTAGAAAGACACCACGTTCACGTTCATTCATAAGCACTTCCGTGGCATCCTGACGTGACATGGAGCCAAAATACCAACTATTGCGATCTGACACATCAAAAGTATCCATTGTGAGATTTATTGTGGCACCTTGAGTTTGTGTCACTAGTTTATCTCAACTGCAGTACCATTCAATACACGGAAAATTATGCGAATTGCTTTTTACTTTGATTTTTGAGTCGGTGGAATTGTCTAATTTTCAACTATTTACATATTGGCACAGTTAACATGAAAGTTATAGAAATTAACCAGAAGAATATTCTACCAAAGATGACATACTGCAATAAATTGACAACTCTTAAAATTATCAACAAATCGATATTTTTATTTACCAGAACTATCGATATGGGCCTGGCCATATATGACTACCATCAATGAAAGTGGCTATATGGCGTATGGCTGTGGCTATTTGCACATGACCGTATAAAATACGGTCACTTCCGTACTTTTTATACGGATCCGTTCATTTTGTACGGAACCCTTATAAAATACGGATCCGTATACGGTCATGTGCATCTAGACGCGTTTCGGTCCCAGGAGCATGAATATAACTCCGCTCAACCAATATTTTGGAAAATATTTGCGAAAAACCGAAAAATGACCCAGGTTTAAGGGCCTGATCCATGTTTTTTATGTGCAGAACACTTTTCGCGTAGGCGGCCTTCGGCCGCGCTTCAAAAAATAACCCTGGGCTACGCCATTCCAACTCCGGGTGGTTGCCATAGCAGTGGCTACCGCCACGGTAATGTCCTTCCGCGTGCCACTCTTTTCTCACAAACTACTAAAAATATTGGTTCAGCGGAGTTATATTCATGCTCCTGGGACCAAATCGCCTCTCCTGATGCATATCCCAACATTTTTGGTTGTGTATTAGCGATCGGTACCCCGGCTGTGGCTATTTGCACATGACCGTATAAAATACGGTCACTTCCGTACATTTTATACGGATCCGTTCATTTTGTACGGAACCCGTACAAAATACGGATCCGTATACGGTCATGTGCAAATAGACACTTCCATGGCGTATTGTCAGAATTATACTAAGAGATCTGCGGCCCCTGTGAAAAATCTGTTCAGGACCCTATACGACAGTCACCATGGTGCACAGTGAAACAAGCGAGAAGAAAAGCAAATAAGCAAACGAACAGAAATAAACAATAAAATTGCTATTTTCGGCATCGGATTATTGATACCGATGTCAAAACGAGCCTGTTGATACCTCTGCCGATATTTTTGGACATGTGTTATCAGTTACTTATACTTCTTGATATATTTCTTGAGTAAACCTGTGCTGCCGTACCCAAATTGAACAAAAAAAATGTAGTAAAGTTTCGTATCATATTGTTTGTGAATTGGGTATAACTATATGCAACTTGGGCTTTTTTTTACATGGGGTTTTTACTTTCTTGTGAGGTGGATACCGCTCTTAAGATTTAAGTTATCTGATGCCACTTTACCTCAGACCTGAGTTTCAGATGAGTTGCCGGTGTTCTCAAACGCAACATACTACACAGTATCACATCTTTACCAAGTGGTGTTCTATACAAAAACTTTAAGAAAGTTGTGCCATTTTGTGCCTTATTACTGACGTTTAAACATTTACGCTCTTTGCTTCAAGATGCTGTTTATATGCGTTTGCTTATACCGTTAGTGGCGTTGCTAAAAATCTGTTTTGACCTTTACAAGTTAATCGTCTACCAATACCTTTACGGCGCCACGCCACGACCGAATATTTTCAAGTGATATGGCAGCACTCCACACATCGAAATAAATTACGTCGTTAGTTGTTTGTTTACTGTAGAAATTGGAATTATTCTCCAGCAATTCTAACTAACAATTTTGGATTCTATTTTGCAAAATTTTTAAACTTGCGGCATATGAAAATAAAACAGTAAAAATTAAAAACAAATGTCGGCAAAAATTAAGTAGTGAAAACAAAATCATATTACAGTATTAAATCGGAATACCATAAAAAGTGGAAACGTAGCAATCAAAATAATACAACAAAAAGTGCAAGATTAACATTAAACACAAAAAAAAGAACATTTTATGACAGCACGACGACCTTATAGGCGCGTAGTGCAACAAAAATTCCATATTGTAATGTGAGTAATACTAGTGAAAAATTATAAAACGATTTTGACCGCAACGGAGAACCGCAAAAAAAAGCGCAATAAACCACAAGAAAGCAGGCACAAGAATTTAAACAAAAAGGACATCTTGCATTTACAGATGCTTCCACGGCAGCAAACAGGACCGCAGCAGCAGTCACAATGTTCCAATTTGGATTTTCGCAAACGACAAATTGATACACTTAAAGTATTTAACGACAAGTAAGTACATACATAAGTATGAATATACAACTCAGTAATTGCAAAATTATATATTTATTCAACCATTTGACATTGTACAATTAACATATAATTTTTTCCTTCTATTTTTGCGCGCTCATTAGTGTGGTCGAAGTGGCAGAGCAAGAGGAATATTGCATACATTTTGAATCTGGTGAACGCACATTGCTACTTACAGTACAACTTGGCGTTAATTTTCCAAATGAAAGGCCAAAAATTGTTATATCACCTACTGTGCAACATCATTGGGTTAATATGGTAACGGGAGAAGTGGAAACAGCGCCTGGATTACTCAACGTAAGTGTTATGCCTGTGTTTGTATTAACTAGCTGCACGTTTTTTTGTATCTATTTATAAGTAGCGTTGACCTTTATTTTGTCAAATCAAAAACTTGGCGGTCAAGGATATATAAAGCACTTTTAACAGCAACCCCTCCTTGTTTCATACCCAAATATGTTTGTATTTTGGCCTTCACATTAATGATTTTTTTCATGAGAGAAACAAATGTTTGGTTCTTGTACGCAATCAAGGCTTAGTGCGCATACACTCATAAGACTATCAAGGATATTATGTGCATATGGAAGGATATGAGGGGAAATTCTCGTATGTGTATTTATTACCTAGTTGTGATGCTATGCTGCAAGATGCAATTGACGTTGGCCATTTTTTGAATTGTTTTAGATAAGTGCAGATTTCCGCTTAAAAGGCATAGACATGTGAAAGGTGACGAGCATAAGTTCACATTGACTGCTGAGTTCATTGGCGTAGGGCGTACCTCAACCAAATGCGGATATAGGGCGTTTCTTTTTAATATTATCAAATAGGTCGATTTTCCATTGCTATCCATGCCAAGGTGTTATGTTTGGTCAACCTCTCTCTAATTAATAGGTTTGCATAAAAAATCAATGGTAAAATCCGCCCTTATGTTGATGATTTATATGTCATGCCGCTACAATACCAATTTCAAAATTTCATATTTTTGATTTACAGTACTCACCACATTCCGATTTGGGACGCGTTGTGCAAGCGATTATTCGAGAATTCGAACGTTTTCCTCCAGCCGTAGCTCATGCAGGAAGCCCTATTAATATTCCATCACGTTCTAGCAATGCCACGCCACCAACTGTTGCGGCTAAATCGTTGGATAGTAGCAAAGAAAATTCACCACTGGATTCCACCAAATCATGTAAAATAAATGAAAGTAGTTTGCCAAATCTCTCTACATTGTCGTTAGATGAGCTAAAACAGCTAGATACTGATCCAGAATTTTTCGATGATTTTATTGAAGAGATGTCTGTGGTGCAGCATTTGAATGAGGAGCTCGATTCGATGATTAATCAAGTGGAAATTATATCACGTAAGTGTGGGGAGTCCGCATATAATATAAGTCACATGAAGTATCGGTAAAGTATTTTGTTATTACACTTTAGAATCTTTCTTGATAGTTTTAGCTAAGGTGGTCTTGAAAGCAATTGGAACTCTTTAAGACAGGCTCAGTTTAATCGAAATTTTTAATGCAAACTTCAGTTCAGTGGCAGAAACATTTCCACCAGAGTAGGAATTTTGTTTTAGGATAAGTTTTAAAAATATTGCTTCTTGTTGATGAGTTGTTTGGTTGTAATTTAGTTGTAGCCGTTTACTGGAGGAGCCCAGTTTGGGATTTGTTTTTACTTTTATTCAATCTTAATCAATACCAAGCTTATGTAAATTTTTTTTAAACAATTTTTGCAGGTGAAAATGAATCGAAGGAGACACATTTGGTTGAGTTGAAACGCAAATTAAGCGATGATGTTACTGCGCTTAAAAATCTTGGCGAAAAATGCGATAAACTTAATAAAAAGTACTTGAAAAAATCTGAGGAATATGCGCCGCAACATATACGCGTAATTACTATCTAATAACTTTATCTGTTTTTAAATCTAATATTTTTTCAATGACACTCCTTTTAGGAACTCCTACAAATTGCCGCTTCAAACGCAGACAGTGATTGTGATCGGCACGTAGAGCAATTTCTCAATGGCAAAATCGATGTACAAACATTTTTAAATAATTATACACATTCGAAGAAAGTTAGCGCTGAGCGTAAGGCCAAAGAAGAACGTTTGGGCCATCAATTAAACGCATTAGAGCGTGCGGGCATATAAAAGGTTAGCTTTTAAAAGCAATCGGTTTTATAAACTAATTTATGAATTGTACTGGTATGCAGTTGTTTCAAATTAAGCAAGCTTGCAGCCATGTATAGCAAATAAAGTGCATGCATTTCAGCAATAAATAAATAATTAGCTATTAAAGATATGCCATTGAAACCTAGTTATTAATAGGCCAAATTTGATAGCTAACAAAACTTCCTTTATCAACATCCTATGTGCAGTGTAGTTATAATGAACTAGTATTTTTTCCAAGGCAAAGGTTAGTGTATGCATTTTTATCTTAATCTGTATTAGGTGTCACGTACTATGTAATATTTAACTATTTTTTTAGTGAATACGTACATTAATTGGCATGTTCTTCTTACATTAAAAAAAAAAATTAAAAAAAAGAAACCATACAACTTATTTATTAAAAAAAAAAACAGAATCAATAATTTAAATGGTCAATCTCATTTACATGAACTATTTTTGCAATTGTTTCTTTTTATGAAAACAATTTTTCTTTTGAAGAAAAAACAAGAATTAAAAAAAAAACTTACCAAAATTGTCTTAATAAGTACATAAATTATTTTAAAAAGCTTAATCGTTTAATTCTATGTCTACATAAATAGTACCAAATAGCTATAATAAATCAAATAAAATATATTGCAAAATTATTTTATTTATTTCAATCAAAGCCATTTACTGACCTAATCTGACTATAAATAATGTTCAAGTAAAAACTTAACTTGTTACCAGCTGGTCAAAGACTTTTAGACAAAATACCCGAGCCTTTTAAAGTCGTAAAATATGTAATGATCTTTCCGAGTGGTCTTATTTCTTGTCAGAATACGCAGAAGTCGTTCAGGGAAGGAACTTTGGCCTTTGTATTGCGGTAAAAGCTAGTCTTAAAATTCATAGTTCTGCTGATATTTTTTTGACCATATGATCAAAATATATACATACATTATCTGGGAGGGATATTTTTTTAGATTTGACGCATTACTTATCAATTTTAATTAAATATTAAATCGACAGAGTTGAATTAACTAGCGTTTTTACATATGATCCGTATGACATTCAACCCCACAACATTCAGATTTATCGTACCGGAATAAGTTGAGTTTGACCCGAGGGCTTTTATTTCGATTTAACAATATCTAACTCGTCGTCCCCGTATGATATGTCCGTCCCGCTTTTTCACAATAAAATAGAAGATAGTAATAATATAGTAATAATTTTAAAAAGTAAACATTTGTATTAACGTTGAAATATGTATTTAATTTACGATTCATAAATTCATAAAACGAATGCCGTTTTATGCATAGGATTGAGCTTAGTAAGAATAATTAATTTATCCCTGTTAATTGTGGAATTTTTTTTTTTAACAACAAAGCATTTAATATATAGAAAATATCTATTAGAATTTTAGTATTTGGTATAAATGTGCATATTTGAAAAAGGCCACTGTGTCAATTTCATATTTTATGTACTATATACCTGGGTGCCAACTTCTCTCTAGTACGTTTACAATATATGCAGATCCCGCCGCAATTTAGAGTAATCATTAATTCGCTCATGCTACAATTTTCCAATGTTTCCAATATTGCTGTCGTCTTCAATTGGTTTCATATAAAACAGTGCATATTCACGTTTTAGCATACGATGTTGTGCACGTTGATAAGTGAAACATATGTTACGCTTTTTATAATCTAAGTAAGTGCGTACAAAATGACGATTGGTTTCATGCACATCTGGATGTTGTAAATACTCATCAATAGGCATCCATTGTGCTCGAGCAATTTCACGCTCACATTTACATACATCTGAATTGAGAGGCTTCAATGCGACCACCACATACATATCCGAACAACCAAAACTCCCAGAGTGCGAATGCCGCATACTAATAATCGTACGAAATTCAGCATCAATGCCGGTTTCCTCTTTGACCTCGCGTATTGCTGCCGCAACGATTTCCTCACCTTAAAAATTTTTGAAAATACAGTTTATAAAATATTGTTAAATATCGATACGCCTACATACCTGGTTCCACATAACCCCCCGGCAATTTCCAACTATTTGGTATCAATGCAAAACGATCACTAACAACAAGTACTTCATTATTGTCATTGACCACAAGTCCACCCACACCGAGCATGGTATGACAAAATGGTGGTATATTGGCATATTCTTCAGTTGGCAGCCAACGATACATTACAACCGCGGAAGGTGTTGTAGTTACATGGTGGAATTCAAAGCCAGCCTGTAAAACAGGAACGGTATTTTGAAGGAAATTAATTTGTACACTATTTGAATATACATATATGTAAGTCTTACATTGGCGAGATGTGGCACCCAAGCGGCATGTTCCTTTTGTACCGTGAACCAGATTGCACGACGTTTAATAGACTTCCAATAGTCTAATGAAGCTGTAAGGGAAAATTGTTTGTAAGTATGAGAAGTTTATAAAAGTAAGTGAAATAACCCAAATGGTTTCGCAAGGTAACCAATAAAGGCCTAACCTTTCCGAGCTTTATAGATACAAAATCCTTAAGGCGACAGGGTCTCATATGGCAGTAAGCTTTTTGAAGATTTAGTAGTGAAGAGGTTTTCGGAAATACAAATCGCTGGTAACTCTATAAAGAATCACCAATAATTGTCGAATGAAACAAACATTCACAGGATCGGATCTGTCGTTTACAAATCCATAACAATGTCCTCACAGCTAATCCGAAGGTCAAAGAAAACTTATCTAGCTTCGTAACAATACTAATAAATATGTATGTGTAGTAAATGGCTATCGCCTATTATAGTCTAATTAATATTAATAAATTACCAGGTAATGTAGGTACACATATTTGTGTTTCCATATACACATACGATACTTTATATACATATATATACGTACATATGTATGTGCTTTCGCACAACTGGAGAAACAGCTACACAAAAGCGCCTAATACTTCCTGTTGCTTTCATTATAATCCAAAGCATATATTAAATATAAGCAGTTCAAGGTGAACACGCTGAAAGCAGTCGCCACAATGTGCTTATCAATTAAACATATATCTAAGCCCCCCTCCCCCTCAACCTAATGCATCACAGTAGGCAAAAACAACTTTTGCCCCGTTAATTATCGACATTTTTCAGTTTTCCACCTTTTTGTGAACTCACCCTGCAATTTTTTGGAAAATTCTGTGCTTTCATCATACTCCTTGCCCGAATCCACTATGACACCATTGAAACGGTCGACGCAACCACGAAATACATTCTCAGGTACATCCATAACTGCGGCACAAGGGTCTCCTAGGTCCCTTAAAAAATCGTCGAAATACATTTTAATTAACGCACTATTTATTTATGTTGTAAAAGTAAAAATGTAAAAATATCCAAACTTACTTTGATAATTTACTTGAAAAGGAACGTTTTTGCGTTAACACACGTTGACAATCGTTCAGCAGTGTTTGTTCTTGAACGGGTTGCAAATGTAAATGCCGAGATGATGAAAATATGTGATTGCAATAACAATTCGGCTGATTGTACTTATGATAGTAGCTGTCAAATGTGCGATTTTTCGTATTTCTTTTACTATATTTTCTATTACACAATAACAAATGCATTGGCGTCAACGTTAACGATGACGATGCCGACGTAGATGACAATGTCGCTAGCTTTCGTAATGAATACGACGTCGCTATTGTGGGAGATAACAGACATGTGGAAGCATGAAACTTTGTAGTACTTGTAGTTGACAAAGTCCGACTTTGTAATTCGTATTTAAATAGTTTTGATTTGACTGAAATCTTATTAGCGTTGTATAGAAGATGGCAGTGTTGTTTGGCTTGCTCCATGCACAAAGCATTTGGCAACTGTTTCGTTGGCCATATAATGCAATTGTTGGCATTGTGCATCCATGTGCGCGTTAATGAGGCCATTTGTAGTAATTATCTTGGAGTTTGCAGCTGTTGAGCTTTAATAACTTTTTTTTCCAAACGTTCTCTTAGGTCCAAAACTGCTTTTGTTGCAGCTGCTCGTTTGCTATATTTGTGCACATTTGTTGTATTGTCTTTAGACAGCTGTTCCTATTATATTTAATGTGGATAAGACCAATAAACAATTTTCACAGATAAGGACTAGGCAAACGTTTATTTGATTATTGACATTTATATTGATTCACTTTCAAATTGTAAGTGTCGCTCAGATTTACACTACTATTTTTGATTTACGTAAACAGTATTGTATGTTTAACTAAAATTAATTAATTATTTAGCACAAAAATTACGTATATATGAAAATGTTTGTCTATAGGAATATCACAGACAAAGAAAATATGGAGAATCAAAACAAACGAAGCAGACAGCTGTGAATTTTCAATGGAAGTCTCACTGATAAGGAAATGTAAAGTGCTGCCACTTAAGTAAACAGCTGTTTAAAGTGCTGCCAGATATAACAGCTCAGTTATAGTGATGCCCCATTGGTGAGCGGTGGTGATCGACAACCTCTCAATGTGTTTGTGCTATTATGTTTTGTACTTTCCATTCTCATTTACATTTGCAATTTTTTCTTGAAAGCAGTTATGAAATAAAAAATAGCATACTAGGAAGGGAAGAAAAATTTAAACGACTTGCTCTCGTGAGATATGGAACCGGTACTAGGGTCTTTTGGTATGTTGAGTCCTCGGGTAAGAAAACTTGGGCCCTTACTCTGTAGTTCTATTCTAAAGAAATTTCGTTCACTTTCGAGCGATTCGTACTCTGTAAAGAATTTTCGATTAGAATACATTCGTTGTTCGAGCTCCACTTTGTTCCCTTCGGATTTGATTTTTCCCCTTTCGTTTGTAGAAAATTTGGCACTCTCTGTCTCGAAAACAAATGTCAAAATAGTCGAATGTTAGAAAATTCTATTCTACAATAATTTAGCAAACGAAAATCAACAAAAATGTAAGTTCCTATGAATAAAATCAAATATTTCTCTTTTTTTCATCAAAAAATCGTTTACAGGGCAGAAAGATTTAAGCAACCAAATACGAAACCTCGACAGTTTGAGATTATGGTTTGGTATTTAAGTGCAGCGGCGAGCTTAATAATTGGGGGAATCGCTGTTGATTTTTGAGGAATACTTAGCTCGGGGACAATTGCATTTAGTACATACTGAAATGCGTCCTTATTGAACCTAAAGTTTTGTACAAAGCTGTAATGGAATAATTGGAAATAAATTAGGCATAGTCGGTCTACAAATTAATCAATATATTTACCATTGATATTGAGTATATTGGAATTATCCCTAATAACGCGCAACTAGCTCCGTTAATGTATTTGCATCTGCATCCAACCATAGCGCTACCAAATCCATTTCACATATATTCTATTTACCTTTTATTTTGTAAAATTAAAACTTCTTAAATCGCAATGTTTTCAATTTGGTTTGTTTTGCTTTTGTTTTCTTTTCGTATTTTTCTTTGAGTTTGACATTTGTGAAACAGTGTTGCTCACCCTTATCGAATATTTTCTAAAGTGAATTCTAACGAACTACCGAGTGCCGATGTGTTTTAGAATCGATTTTTGCTTTCGAGTAGAACAGCCTTTCGAATAGAACTACAGAGTGAGGGCCTTGAAACGAGGGGCCTCGAGGCAGCTGTCGACAACTTCTGCGTGCGTTCCAGCAGCAACCGATAGCCGTGAAATAGGAGAGCGGTATGGGATATGAAGAAGAAATTAGAAGGAGATTGAGAAACAGAGCAGTAGGGAACCAGAGAGGGACGAAATGTAATAATATCAAAATTCGTTTAAGACAATGTCTGTCGGATCTGTTGTCGATGCCGGTATTTCTGACATAATTTCAAATTTCAGCCTTGCTGAGATTACCACTTTCCCACATATATAACCAGAGATTTATGTCAATTCCTGGCATGGAGGTATCGGGTGGGTACCTTAAAACTCATAACCGTAAAGATTACATAGTTTTTCGAGTTTTTCTAACCAACGTATCTACAAGAGAACCAACTTTTATTTGTAACTAAGAACTGAAAATCAAGTTTTTCTACATACGTCATTCGTATTCTCATGGTATGAATGTAGAGTTCAATGGCCAGCGTGGTTTTGCAGAGAAAAGATAACAGAGCAAGGTTAACGGTTAAATTTGAGAGTCATATCAAACAAAGAACATAGATATACAAAGAACATAGATATACAAGAATGGAAAACACGCTACTTTGCGCGATTTCCAGCGAGTGAGCTCTGAAAGAACAAATTTCAGGAGTTCACCACCTGCTTCACACTATTTTTCTTAATTACAAACTTCACCAAATATTATTGAATTCGCTTTGTACAAACGCTTCGTGGCATGGCATACTCATACAGGTAATATCGGCGCTGTCAAACTAAAAATCGCTTTCGCTAAAACGTCAAAACAGGCAGTAGCAAATACAAAATATGAAAGCGTTTGTAAAGCATGTTTGACAGTTTAGAGAAAAAGAAAATAAAAAAAATCTAATCAGCTGCTGAGTTGATATTACCTGTATGCGTATGCCATGCTTCGTGGCAAAAAACGAATGACGCCGATCTAATAAAAAATGTAAACAAAGGCGATTGACATGCTATCTTGTTTGCGCTTATGCAGGGCAAAGGAATGTCGATTTGCAAATCTATTGTGCGTTTGACATCTCATTTGTTCGCATGCCCTTGCCCTTGCTTTATAAAAAAAAATGAATACAAACATATGGCTCGTGCGCAATCAGACAAAATTGGCAAAAAGTGCAGCTGAAGCTGAAAAGCTGTATGCGCATATTTTATGGGCGCCTGGTGCGCAGGATTTATTTGTAGGAACATAATGCGACATCGGTCGTTGATATAATTTGCAAATAAATAAAATTTTGTCGCACTTGACATATTTGCTTCTAAAATTTGTCCATTTATTGATTTTGGCTACAAACACCTGTCCTCACATCCCCGCGCTAGCCCTTCCACACGCATATGCTGTTCACAACAAAAATGTACCAACAACTATGTATGTATGCTTGTCTGTCCAAAACTTCCGAACTACAATGAATGCAACAACAAAATATATTCTTACGCGCAAAAGCCCAACAACAAAAATCCATTTCTACGCGCAAACCTAAAAATGCAAGAAGAAGAATTCATTCAAGCTTCTAAAAAAAAAATATTTTGTCCAGGAATCTTGGATGAAATGTCGCAACATGGTTGAAATGTCGCAACATCGCATTTGAACAAAAATCATAAAATTCAATTTTTGTCGATTTTCTAAAATCCAACTTCAATCCAAGCGGGGTATTCCATATACACCGCACCTTCGAATGCGCGCAAGTTGCGAAGAAAAGTTGGTACAAATCTTTATTTTGCCTTAATGAGCCAAATATGTCATGAAAAAATTAAAACAAAAATGCACAGCTAATGCTTAGCAACAGGTCTGAACTTTCGTAAAAAAATAATCTAAAAGGCTTTTCTCTACATATTTTTAAAAATTTAATAAAAGTTTCCCTTATTCATAAGGAGTTTGCTTATTAGCATAAGCTATGGCTCATTTGCACCTCTCTTTGGAGTGACTCTTGCGTTTCTTCTTCTTCCAGCTAAAATCTGTCGAAATTTGGTCAACCATGTTTGTTTTAGCCCAAGTGTGGCCGTGATGGCACAGAAGTACCCTTTCAATACACTACTATATACTGAAAGTGTAGCTTTTTCACTCCGTACCAAAATTATGTGCGACTTTAGATCAAATTCTTAGGGAAAAAATTATATAAAAATATGGGATTAATATCTGAAATAATGGAAGATAGTTTCAAGTCGTTATGGAATGAAAAAAACATAAGTTAATAGGTACTAAGTAGTGAAAAGCTACTCCATTTTTTGGTAGTGGCAGAATGATAGGAGCAGACTGTGTGCGGCAACACTTTTGATGACCGACCGCTTCACTTCAAGCTCGTGTCAACGACGAAGTCAAAGAAATCAACGACGATATGTATTTATGTGTGAATGTCATTACTGCATGGATGAAGGTGTTATGTGGCATTATTGCATTTTCGCTATGCCTATGAAAATTTTCAGCATTGAACTGAACTTTCGCGAAATTTAAACGTTTGCACATATATCCTTCATCCATGCATCGTACGCTTGCAGACTTTACAAATAGATATGTGCATACATACATATATTAGATGGCATCATACGAATGGATATGTATTGATGACATTTGTACGAAGATTTTGTATTTACACAAATTATGTGATATGAATTATGGGATACGCTCTAATTTTTATGATCGCCTGGTGCATGAGATTTGGATCATCTACAATTCCTTGCCTCGCAAGCGTCCCCTTATAGGTTTGGTCCAAATTGTCTGCAAAATTGTGAAACTTGACAATAAATTTCGATGCAAGATCAGAAATTTATTAGATTTTTGCATTTTAGACAAAAATTGAAGCAAATTTATGAATGGACGAAGATTCTGGTGCAAGAGCAAAAAATGTTTATAAAAAATATAGATTTAGTTCAATTGCTGCACCTGTGCGTTAGAAAGAATACTTTTATGTCCTTTGTTCCTGTTTCGCTTACACTTATGGATCGAAGAACTTCGCTTCTTTGTTTACTTTTTGCAAATCAAAAATAATTTCAGTCGCTTTCAAGCAAGCGCAGAAGCAGGATCGTTAGGGTATACGCATGCCTCTTAAAAAAATGAATGTTTATGCCCCTTTTTATATATGTATTTCTGAAATAAACCCTATTTAAATTATATATTTTAGGGTATTTAAATATATTCTAATTGTTTGAAAAGTTGTCATTTTGATTAACCCATTTTAATATGCATGCATTTTACTAATTTACGTATTTACAAATGCCGCGCATACACTTCGCCGCACAATTTTTCTCATACGAATGCCAATGCAAAACGTATGGTGAACTCCTGAAATATGTTCTTTCAGATTTTTGTCGATTTCTCGCTGAAAAATGAACCGACGAGTTCTCCATTCTTGTATATCTATGTTCTTTGAATAAACCTACAACTTGAACTACGGGCAAAGAACATAGATATACAAGAATGGAAAACACGCTACTTTGCGCGATTTCCAGCGAGTGAGCTCTGAAAGAACAAATTTCAGGAGTTCACCACCTGCTTCACACTATTTTTCTTAATTACAAACTTCACCAAATATTATTGAATTCGCTTTGTACAAACGCTTCGTGGCAAAAAACGAATGACGCCGATCTAATAAAAAATGTAAACAAAGGCGATTGACATGCTATCTTGTTTGCGCTTATGCAGGGCAAAGGAATGTCGATTTGCAAATCTATTGTGCGTTTGACATCTCATTTGTTCGCATGCCCTTGCCCTTGCTTTATAAAAAAAAATGAATACAAACATATGGCTCGTGCGCAATCAGACAAAATTGGCAAAAAGTGCAGCTGAAGCTGAAAAGCTGTATGCGCATATTTTATGGGCGCCTGGTGCGCAGGATTTATTTGTAGGAACATAATGCGACATCGGTCGTTGATATAATTTGCAAATAAATAAAATTTTGTCGCACTTGACATATTTGCTTCTAAAATTTGTCCATTTATTGATTTTGGCTACAAACACCTGTCCTCACATCCCCGCGCTAGCCCTTCCACCAGCATATGCTGTTCACAACAAAAATGTACCAACAACTATGTATGTATGCTTGTCTGTCCAAAACTTCCGAACTACAATGAATGCAACAACAAAATATATTCTTACGCGCAAAAGCCCAACAACAAAAATCCATTTCTACGCGCAAACCTAAAAATGCAAGAAGAAGAATTCATTCATGCTTGTAAAAAAAAAATATTTTGTCCAGGAATCTTGGATGAAATGTCGCAACATGGTTGAAATGTCGCAACATCGCATTTGAACAAAAATCATAAAATTAAATTTTTGTCGATTTTCTAAAATCCAACTTCAATCCATGTGGGGTATTTCATACATAGGGCTCCTTCAATTGCGAACAAAAGTATGTGCAAACTTTAGTTCATATCAATAAACCAAGTATGTTATGGAAAAAAATAAAAAAAAACAATGTAAAGATATTGTTTAGACGTAGGCCCAAACTATTGTAAAAAAATAATTAAGAAAGCTTTTCTTTACATATCTTAAATAATTCAATAAAAGTTTCCCTTATTCATAAGGAGTTTGCTTATTAGCATAAGCTATGGCTCATTTGCACCTCTCTTTGGAGTGACTCTTGCGTTTCTTCTTCTTCCAGCTAAAATCTGTCGAAATTTGGTCAACCATGTTTGTTTTAGCCCAAGTGTGGCCGTGATGGCACAGAAGTACCCTTTCAATACACTACTATATACTGAAAGTGTAGCTTTTTCACTCCGTACCAAAATTATGTGCGACTTTAGATCAAATTCTTAGGGAAAAAATTATATAAAAATATGGGATTAATATCTGAAATAATGGAAGATAGTTTCAAGTCGTTATGGAATGAAAAAAACATAAGTTAATAGGTACTAAGTAGTGAAAAGCTACTCCATTTTTTGGTAGTGGCAGAATGATAGGAGCAGACTGTGTGCGGCAACACTTTTGATGACCGACCGCTTCACTTCAAGCTCGTGTCAACGACGAAGTCAAAGAAATCAACGACGATATGTATTTATGTGTGAATGTCATTACTGCATGGATGAAGGTGTTATGTGGCATTATTGCATTTTCGCTATGCCTATGAAAATTTTCAGCATTGAACTGAACTTTCGCGAAATTTAAACGTTTGCACATATATCCTTCATCCATGCATCGTACGCTTGCAGACTTTACAAATAGATATGTGCATACATACATATATTAGATGGCATCATACGAATGGATATGTATTGATGACATTTGTACGAAGATTTTGTATTTACACAAATTATGTGATATGAATTATGGGATACGCTCTAATTTTTATGATCGCCTGGTGCATGAGATTTGGATCATCTACAATTCCTTGCCTCGCAAGCGTCCCCTTATAGGTTTGGTCCAAATTGTCTGCAAAATTGTGAAACTTGACAATAAATTTCGATGCAAGATCAGAAATTTATTAGATTTTTGCATTTTAGACAAAAATTGAAGCAAATTTATGAATGGACGAAGATTCTGGTGCAAGCGCAAAAAATGTTTATAAAAAATATAGATTTAGTTCAATTGCTGCACCTGTGCGTTAGAAAGAATACTTTTATGTCCTTTGTTCCTGTTTCGCTTACACTTATGGATCGAAGAACTTCGCTTCTTTGTTTACTTTTTGCAAATCAAAAATAATTTCAGTCGCTTTCAAGCAAGCGCAGAAGCAGGATCGTTAGGGTATACGCATGCCTCTTAAAAAAATGAATGTTTATGCCCCTTTTTATACATGTATTTCTGAAATAAACCCTATTTAAATTATATATTTTAGGGTATTTAAATATATTCTAATTGTTTGAAAAGTTGTCATTTTGATTAACCCATTTTAATATGCATGCATTTTACTAATTTACGTATTTACAAATGCCGCGCATACACTTCGCCGCACAATTTTTCTCATACGAATGCCAATGCAAAACGTATGGTGAACTCCTGAAATATGTTCTTTCAGATTTTTGTCGATTTCTCGCTGAAAAATGAACCGACGAGTTCTCCATTCTTGTATATCTATGTTCTTTGCTACGGGTCAGCTAACGTTATTGCGCCTTAAAGTAGACAACATCTAACAAACCACCAAGGGAAAAAGTACGCCGCAACATTTACATACAGACCCCATTTAACTAAATATACATTTGTGATTACTATAAATAAAAACGTACTAAAATGGAACCCTATCAGGATATGAACGAGCTGGAAAAGTCGGTAAATACGCTTTGGATGTATTTAAGTTGTGTATTAAAATATTGAGGCTGAGGCTTATTAAAAATAAATACCCGTTGACCTACATTTTAACCTATTCAAAAGCGTTTCACTAAAATGTAATTTTATCAGTATTGCATTGACCAATTCCTTTATTTTCAATATTTAGTGGCGTCATTGTTGTTTCGACAATGCATTTCACCTACAATGGTTGCTAACTAAGTTTCGTTTTTGTAAAACTTAATGTAACCCAGCCATAGGAGTGAAAAAAATAGTTATTGGTAAATACATAACTCCCACCTGCAATTATATCAGATTTCACGTACTCACTCTTTAAAAAAAAAGTTCGCATTCTTTATTTTACCCAGATTCACTCTAATAAAGCAACCCTCGTAGTTTTATATATTTGACCTCATACGTGCTCATTTTATCTCACAAACTCTTCTCTTTCTACTCCGCAATGACGTAAAAAAAGGTCGCTCATGCTGGAACCCAACTTTATACGGTCGCTCACAAATTGCACGAAGTCGAAACGTCATTGGACCATACAACCAGCTTAGATGATATTGATGGTGTTTGTGTTATGGAATTGCTTGAATCCATGGAGGAGGTCAAGGCGGAATATCATCATTTGGTACAGAATTTACGTGAGGTGCATCAGCTGCAGCGTGACGTCACTACATCGATACGCTTTCAAATGCGTAACATGCAACAAACATTTGAATCATTAAAAAAGCGTATTGAATTGCGCGTTACGGAAAACTGAAATGTTCGTTAATGCTATGTCAATATGTGTTGAATACGTAAATACGCATGTGAAAGATGGGAATTTAAGTGGAATAAGTTATTTCGAGTGATTTTGTTATACATCCAAGTGCTTTTGGTATTAACCAAATAGAAGTAATGTTTTAAAAGCGATGAATATATGAATTCGAATATTTTTAAATTAAGGACGAAAGGTATTTAGGAATGATATTTAAGTAAATATTTAATATGTAACTTCTAAGTAGCTGAATATACGCTGATTAATTCAATTCGTGAATTAAATTTTTTTTTATCAATTTTGAAGGAAAATTGTTTATTTAACATTTGTATTAAGCAAGGCGAATTAATTAAATTTGTAGTGTCAAAATTTTAGAAAAAAGTAGCTATCAGCTGTTGGGATAGTGCCACCTTGTATTAGTCGCCTTGGTGTAAGGCGAATTAATTAAATTTGCAGTGTCAAAATTTAAGAAAAAAGTAGCTATCAGCTGTTGGGATAGTGCCACCTTGTATTAGTTCGTCTTGGTGTTAAGCATAAATTGGAACTTTTTAAATGGTTTCTTGATTTGAAAATTTTTGTAATTTTGGCTACACATTTTTTTTAAATTACATAAAATTTGTTTTTATTTGTTAATTTAAACTCAACAAATTCATATTTTTACACAAAAAATTCGAATGCATCTTAAATACAATATTTTATTTTGTCTATCATTATAGACCAATATCTTTATTTATTCTACTATTTTCAAATATACATATAAACCATTTATAGCAATACTTGTTCATTTGAAAACAGCTTTAGATTATTAAGGTAATCTATCCTAAAGGACTTAACAAGCAAAGTAATTTTAAAGACTTAGTTATTTAACAAGTTAACTGCATTTAAGGTGAAACCACAGTATTTAATATGATAAAAACATTATCCAACTCTATATGAACTTTACTATCGATAAGGCAAAAAAATCCTTTTTTTTTATATGTAAACAATACTTTTTGCACTTTATAACAATACACTTTATAGAACTACTAAGTAACTCATACAACTAAAAAAAATTATTTAATGAAGCAGAATAAATATTGAACTCGATAAATTATAATTTGACGAAATTTAAAAAAAATTTACAATTTGAAATGTTAGTGCACTGATATAATAAAATAAATATAGAACGAAAAAAAAATTACAAAATAAATTTTATTTCTTCTGTTGTCGATTTGATTGAACGCATGATAATCCTGTTGTATTAAGAAGAAATGATCCGCCTAGTAAGGTAATGCATTCAACGCTATGGAAAAATTGTCAAGTTATAAACTCTGACTTTTATGTTTAGAACTTAAGGAAATCAAGAATGTCGGTAGTATATCTAGGCAATAATAATGAGAGAATCAAGTGCTTACAGTCACTAAAAAAGGAACTTAAACGCTACTGTATCAAGACTCTCTGATGTCTTAGGTAATTGTCAATCAGAGCTCAATATCCTCTATCGCACAGTACCAGGCATACTTGTTTACTCCGTCATTTTGTAATTTAGATACGCGATTTTCGCATAGTAAATCTTTCTATGCAAATTAGTCTGCAACGTAAGAGTAAATCTATTTAAATAAGAAAGACAAGTTCTCCGTATTATTTTTGGGTTCCTCATGCAAAGCCGTTAATGCCACAACACTATGAATAGAATAGAAGGCAGGTGGCCTTGTAAATTTTTCACTTACAGCTGTTTCACTGCGCGCATTTTCTGTCCTCTATACAAATGCAGATTTAGAGATATGTAAGCGTGGTTTTGTGTATGCCCATATTCTGTCCTGAAACAATGGTTCTTGGGTATCAATGAAAATACAAAACGTTCAATGCTATGGGCTAACAATGAAGATCAACAGCACGTGACTGCAGGTAGGGGACTTGTTGGTAATTTTCCAGGTAAGCAAACAATATGGGTAACACATTTATCAAAGTAAGGAGAATGTGCATTTACTTTAGTAAGTAAATGGAAATGTGATTATTCAAACCCGTCTGAACCAGTTTCGTGATTGACTTCATGTAACCTTGGATATTCCAGGAAAAAAATGTAAAATTATTGAACAGTTCCTTTGATGTTGTTTCAGATTTACAGTATTTAATCTATGTCCATGTTTCAGTTCACTACCCTATTTGACAAAAGGGAAGTATTCTAGTTTTACTGCTGTAAATGATTTAAACCAAGGAAAGCCTTATTTCTAACTTTTATAGTACCGTTCGCTGTCGTATCTAGTTTGCATAAAACACCATAAATTGAAAAATTTCGTCGATTATCTTATCTGTCAGAATGACATTGTTTCGATTTTAAACTTCCATTCTGCCCTAATTACCCACTGCTTTACAGTCTCAGCCTAGATGTACATACATACTCCGTTCTGTTTCCTCCCCCTATCCGCTACCCTTTACTTAACTTTTTCTTATGTTCCCCACCACTTTCTATTTCTGTCCTTCCTAGTCATTTACATCTCCATCCGTCTATCTTCAAAGTATACGTCGTTTTTCAGTGGTTGTGGATCATTTAAATATATCGTTTTAATTTTTTTTTGTAATCAAGAACAGCACCTTACATGAATGGTAGCAATTCCGGCAAGGCTTTTGTTTGGCCAACACTGCATAGTTTTGCTGCCACTGTTATACGAACATATGACAGTCATTGGAAAAAACAGCTGTGTGCTGAGTGACGTGATGATGCCAAACACAATTTACAAATATCTTAATAGGTAGTAAAATGTATTAAAAATTGCAAAGAAACAAATTTACGCTGTATAATAACACAATGAAATCACGTTTAGTAAATTGCTGATTATAAAAATAGCTGTTTATTTGTTTCTAACGAAGTTGCTTGGAAGTCAAGCAATTGACAACAGCTGGTAACATCACATATGATTCCAAACGGTAAAACACACTGGAAGTTTACAAATTGCATTAAAAAAAGCAGCGTTTGCGGTGGGAATAATTTTCGCTAAGTTGAAAATCTGTACAAAATTTATAAACAAATTGTGAATTGTTGTTAGTTTGCGATTAAAGTTACCAAAAGCCGCAGATTTTACGCCTTTTCGTAAGGTAAGTGAGTGAGGATGTGTGAAGTGAGAATATTCGGCAGCAGAGCGAGCAAGTTTCCAAGCAGCGCCGTTATATCTAGCAGACATTTTTCAGTTGCTACCTAAACTGCTTCCATGCGATTTTTCTTTTGCATTTACAACTAGCTAAAAGTATCTATTGTAAATAGTTTTAATTGAAAATTGCATGTACATATATAATTTCTTTTTACATAGAAATGTACCTTTGCAATTTACTTGTAGGACAGCGTGCCGCATGCGATTACCTGCGCTAAAACCATATACATACATACATAGAAACATACGCATAACGCATAATTATTTGCTTAAGCTAAAAGCAGAGCAGCTGCAGATCGGTGGTATCGGAAAGAAGAGCAAATCTCTTGCCTGCTTTGCGCCTGTTCCCTTTAACCACTGGGAAGGAAGGGCTATTGCGAGCAAACATAAAAAACAACAACAGCAAGAAGCATAAACTTTTTCATTAACTTCAGTGTAAACTCGTCGCAGAGCCAGGAACTCGTCCATTGAGTGTATATACATATATATAAAGTTGCAGCTGTGAAAGCCGGGTAGTTACACATTTTGTATGTGCTACATGCACATAGATACATTCATACCTACATATATATTCGTATAAAATATATTTTTGCCGGTTGTGTAGTCGGAGCTCTCCGTGAGACGTCTGCTGTCTGCAAAATTGTGTTTTCGTCGGCTTTATGCATATGAACGTCAAGGTTTTCGTAATTGTGTTGCGCGTTTCAGTTTAGTCTCAGAGCGCACATCCACCAGTCATCATCAACAACGCATCGTCATATCGAGCACGGCGGAACTTGAAAATCTATAAGATACATACATACATATATACTGCTGCACCCACAACCACCACTCCTGCAAGCAATTGTGTACTTGGCCGGTAGTTAAAAAGAGCACAAAAAAGCCTATAACTTTTTTCCTGACAAATTTTGTTAAATTCTTGAAAGGATTACCTTAGTCTTCTTAGTAGCTCTATAACGTTTTCCAGACTGTGCGGTAAACGTGTTTGTGTGTTCGTGTACGATTGGCAGTTTGAAGTCGTCCGTGTACGATAGTTGCGTCCGTGCTGTTTTGTAGCTCGTCATCATCATCGTCGTGATCTTTGTCGTTTTCGTGTCGGGTTGCCGGTTCCCTTGCACCCGCATTCAATTCATATATAGCCGCTGTGTACGCGCCGTGTAACGTTGCTGGTCTCCAGAATTTACTCCAGTCTCACCACAATTTCATTTTTGCAAACTTTGTTGCTGTGCCACAAAAAGTTTACGAGAAAGCTCGCCGCAAAACGAAATTTAACCAACCTTCTGATTATCATCTGTGCTACAGGGCACTGCAGCCAGCTGAGAGTAACTTCGTTTCGAATTGTGCATCAACAAGAGTGTGACGAAAATTTTTTAAACAAATTTCGCCGGTTGCTTGCCGTCATCTTCGTAGTGGTCGTTATTCTGTGTCTATATCATCAACCATCTCATCACAGTGGCAAGAGCGAGCTAACCAGCGCCACAGTTGCCGAGTCACATTTTAAAGCCATCGCAACAGCACTGCGCGTAGACGACACATTGCGAAATATTTTGTCAATTGTGTTTTTTTTGTTCACACTCGCTCTCTCAGTAGACGAAAAAAGGGAGTCTAGAGTTTACTAAGCGCACGTAGTAGCAGCAAGCAAATTTTTTTATTGTACAAATCCCAGACAGTTAATTGCCTGCATTCCACACACCTATACATTTTTTATTCATTGTTGGCTTAAAATCCCTTAAATAGATGGTTAAAATGGAAAACGCCGAAGAAGTAATGCAAATTTTAGATCGTTTCACGCGTTTGAAACAAAAGGAGATACCAAAGGAGTTGGATGATTATTTGCAGTATGTGGCCAAAACGGGTGATACCGTTTTCAAATGGTGTAATCTGAAGTATTTATTCCGTGAGAAGTTGCTGAATGTAATTAAGCATTTCCATGATACAACGCCTCGTGTTGACGGTGAGTACCTAATCTATAAAAGTTTTTTAATATGCACCTACAAAGTTGGTAATGGTAATGTTGGAATTTCATAAGCATGTCTATATTTAATTGTCCTCTTTTTATGGGTACTTACTAACCGGCTTTTTGAACGTATACATACATACACATGCTTACTTCCTTCACACCACCAACACCAACACCGCCACGTTTCTTCTAGCAGCATTGCAAACTTTTCGTGGCACATTTTCTTCCCATTTTTTTATGTTCTTTTCACACGTCCAACATGCAAGTTGCAGTCGAAAATGGGGGAAAAAAAGTTATAAAAGTGCGCAGTTGATGTGCAACTTTCTCCTTGAATAATTCCAAACTTGGTAGAAAAAACTTTTTGCAAAAAAAATTGTAGAGCGCAGACTGTAAGAGACAGAAAAGGAATTTTTGCTATACGCATGTCTTTCCATATTTGTATGTACATCACAATATCTGATATAAAATAAAAGGATTAACTAAAAATATGTATCGGCTAAAATATTTTTTAAATTAAAAGAAATAAAAAATAAAAAAAAAACAGAAAAAAATATGTATACTCAATACATATTTAAAAGAAAATAAAAAAAGTAAAAATGGAAAGATTAAAATAAAATCAAAATTTCAAAATATTTTTAATAAAAAAAAAATATAAAAACGAAAAAAATAATAATATAATATTTTTTTTTTGGTTTTTATTGCTTTTTTTATATTTATAAGTTTTGTGAGCTCTCTTTTTTTTCATTTTACGTGTTTTAAAAATTTCAAGAAAAAATACTACTAAATAAATCATTAAAAATAAAATAAAACGTACAAAAATTTAATAGAAGTAAATAAAAAATAAAAAAACAATCGTTGTAATTTTTCCCTAACATAAATTTTTCCTTGAGATTAAAAATAATAATAATTGACTACGAATTATTATAAACTGGTCTTGAGCTCAAAAAATTTTAAAAAATATATATATGTAAATATGTAAAAACCAACAAAAAAAAAAAATAGAAAAAGTAAAAACAAAAACAAAATATACTGCAAACACTGAAAAAACGTCAATTAAACAAATTTTATTATGAATAATAACAAATAATAAAACAAAAAATAAAAGAGTTTGAAAATTAAATAACTTGAAAAAAAGTTATATTATAATTAAAACAATATATATATAAATTTGATAAAAAAAATTGTTCAAAAAGTAAATACATATTTTCGTAAGTTTTGCGAAGCATCCATGATATTTCGTCGTTTAACTAATTCATATAGTTTTATTAATAAAGTGTACAAAAACCAAGAAACCAAATAAAAAACTTACGTATACACGTCTGAAGAAAACACCACTAATATTTCAGAATTTTTTTGAATAACACCCAAACTAAAACAAAAAAAAAATACTACGAACTATGCGAAGAAAAATTTAAAAATGTAAGAAATTAGAGTGTAAAAGTTTCTTATGAATAGGGGTAAGTGCAAAAAATTAAAACTACAAAAATAAAAAAAATACTTAAGTTAAAAAATATCTATAACGTTTATAAACAAAAAAAAGACTGCTAAAAAGTTTCGGACAAAGACAAAAAAAGTGAAAGGCTGAGTAAAATAAACCGAAAAAAAGAGATTTATGAAATTAAGGAATTGAAAAAGCATTAACAAAGTATGAGAAAAGTGAAGGTTATTAAAAAATCGTTTGTAAAAAAACTGCATATAACAAAAAAATACAAAATGTGTTGAGTACATCGTAAAAAAAATTAAAAAAAGTGTTGTGATGTCTGATTCAGTTTGAAGTTTCTACAAAATGAGCTCACTAAAACAAGAAGCAATCCAAAAACTAAAAAGTCAACTTAAACCACAAAAAAAAAATAAAGAATTGGAAATTGTTTGAAAATAAAGAAAAAAGTGATTATAGTGTAAAAGGTTAAATGAAAGCTATCAGCACAAAAAAGGAGAAATAAAAAAATATAAAAAATTTAGAGCGAAATAATTTAATCAATTAAAAAAATCCATCATAGAAACATGGAAGCATGAAAAATCGTAGTTTAAAAAAATTAAATCAACATTTGTAAAAACCTAAAAAAATACAGATCCTGTTCTCAACTTTAAATTTTAAAAATTCCAGAAAAATCTTTGATGTCAAAACTAAAGTGAATTAAAATATGAATGAAAAAGGTAAAAAATATCAATGAAAAAAAGAGCAGAGAAAACTAACAAAATAAAAAATGATATAAAAAAACTAAAAAACAATTTTAATTTTTCAAAAAGTTCTAGAAACTATTAATCCTGTTTTTCGCAGAGCACCAAAAAAGTTGTGATGAGTATGGATAGTTAAAATATACGAGTAAATGCTTGTGAGGCATCAGATAAAGCAATGTATTTTCCCTTTTTCATTTCGTATTTGTTTTTTGAATCTAACCATTGTCATTTTTGCGCATTCCAGCTAGGCCTGGCTTGAAACTTGTTAGTCTAAAAATAGCAAAGCATTTCATGAAAGTCTTGAGAGAAGAGAGCGCAAAATGTTTGGTTATGCTTATATATGTACATATGTATGTGTCTATATGTTTTAAAATGTTTGTATACACTAGGGATGCCAATCTTGTTTCTTTTAATCTTCAAAAACTTCGGGACTTTTCTTTACAAACTCGGGATTTTCGGGATTTTAGATATGTAATCAAAAACAAAATTTGTATTATTTGTGTATGAAGATTGTTTTAATTTTTTTTGTTGAAATGCAATATTTCAAATTTCTCTCTTGATCTTGTTATTTAAAGTAACTAACAAGAAACTATGAATTTATCATATTTACAATTGAAAATTTTCCATATATTTCTAATTTTTTTTTTTTTTTTGAATATGACATTTTCTCAACAACCAATTAGTTAACGACCACTTTGCAAAATACCACTCTTCCCATGTCAATTTTCAAACTAGCGGCCTCATAAACTCAAATTTTTTCACAAAAATATAAACACACATTTGTCACGATTGCATAAAAATATTTCCTTGGCGATTGGACAAATTTGCTTCAATAATTTAAACTTTCAAAAACATTCGTTCTAAACAAAAACATTAAAAAACACTTGTTATATGTCAATAGTTGAGAGGTTAACCTTAACTGTTTAAGAATAATTTCGAAAACGAAAAACTAATCCCGGAATTTGGGGATTGAAAAGTTAGATCCCGAAAATGCCGGTATTGCCAGCCCTAGTATATCCACATGTATGCATGTGAACTGACTTTTTTTCAAAATTCTGCTTGAAGAAAGCATATTGCTCATGCATAGCTATCTCCATACTGACCATAAAAAAGTTATAGTCTAACGGAAATAAATTCAGACGTATGTACGTACATGCAGATGTATTCAACTTATCGGTATAGAGTACTTTTTTGTATGGCATGCTATGGAAGCTGAAAGAGGTGATAGTCGTAATAGGTCCACTTCTAGTCTTTCTATTTCTGAACTCAAGAACCCAAAGTTCACTTGGAAATTATTACGTCACAATCTTTGTGGCACCAGTTTAGTTACCTAAAAAATAATAAATTGCCTAAATAGATTGAAGTTTCATTTTGTCGCCGGGTGTACATATGTACAATGTACATACATATATACGACTGTATACTCTTTGCTCCTAAAAAAAATATATATCCAGCGCCCTCGACAAATTACTGGCAATTTTTTTGCGAAAATAAAAAAAAAAACAAGCATTTGATATTGTTATTCGTCGTGCGAAAATCGCAAAATAATTTTTTTGTTGGTTCCACGAAGTACTTTTTTTTATTTCTGCCGCTTGCTTAATTTTTCTGTGCTGTGCATACAGTCGTGTTCAATATAATAGTAGTGAAATTCAATTGGTTAACGCTAACACAAAGTTCTGGAAAGCTAAGTATGTATTAAAACTTTTTAAAATTTACACCAGAAGTTCAATATAAAAAACTATTCAAATCGCAGTTTTTTGGCTCAATCAAATTGAAGAGACAGAAGTACCTCGAAATGAGTTTAATGGCCAATTTCAACAGTTTAATTAAAAATCAATTTTGAGTAAACTTTGAAATTTCTGTTATGGATTTGTTATATAGAGCTTTTATTTATTTCGCCAAACGTTATCCAATTTTATTGCACCACTATTATATTGAACACAGCTGTACATGCATTTCCAAAAAAGCTTTTAATTCACATGTTATCGTTTGATGAATATTGTGTCACAAAAATACATTTTTTCACCTTTTTGGATTTTTGATGCGGCCAAACAGTTTTGCCTGAGTAATTGCGCCGTAGACTTTTTTGTGCGTCACATCAATGATTTTGTTGAAATATGTTTGTGGTTGATTGAATTAATAAATATAAAGTGCAATTCATTTTTAAAAATCTAACAAAAATGCTGATTATTCGTTAAAAAAACATTCGAAGCAGGCATTATATAACTAAATACATAGGTAGTGGAAGAGTATGAATGCAAGCCTATAGCAAATTTCAAAGTAAACTTTTTATAAATATTTTCATAGAACTTTCAAAAAATGAATTTTTTAGCCCTTTAATCATTACAACAAATTAAATAAACCTGTTAAATTTGATTAGTAATTAGTCGTTAATTGATTTGACGGATTTCTTAATTGGAAATGATTGTTATACCCAGCGTACTAGTACTAGTACAAGGGTATTATAATTTTGCCCACATAACGGTACTATGTAACGGCGCAAAATAATTGAGTTAGATATAGAGTTCCATGTATGAAAGTTCTTAGGTTGAAAAGAGGAATTGATTAAGGCATGTTCGTCCGTCTGTCCGTCCGTGTACACGATAACTTGAGTAAAAATTTACATATTTTGCATACAGGTTACTTTATGGCCAAGGTAGGTTGCTATTGAAAATGGGCGAAATCGGATGATAACCACGCAACCTTTTTCGATATCGAAAATTTCGAAAATCACATAAATTGACATAACTTACGTAAAAACTGAGATATTTGCATGGAATTTGGTGTATTGGTTACTTTCTGGCCAAGGTAGGCTGCTATTGAAAATGGACGAAATCGAATTATAACCACGCCCCCTTTTTCGATATCGAAAATTTTGAAAATCACATAAATTGACATAACTAGCGTAAAAACTGAGATATTTGCATGGAATTTATTATGCAGGATACTTTCTGGCCAAGGTGAGCTGCTGTGAAAATTGTCGAAATCGGATGATAACCACGCCCACTTTTTCGATATCGAAAATCACATAAATTAACATAAGTTGAGTAAACTTGAGATATTCCCATGAAATTTGGTACACAGGTTACTTTCTGGCCATGGCAGGTTGGTGTTTAAAATGGGCGAAATTGGATGATAACCACGCCCCCTTTTTTGATATAGAAAATTTCAAATAAGATTATCTGGCCTATATCATTGCCAAGTCATGGTATTTGTATCTCGTTCTGAAAACTAACGCTGGGTATTTAATGTTCGGTTCACCCGAACTTAGACTTCCTTAGATACTTGTTTTAATTGTTTTCAAGAAAAGGCAATTATAAATTGATTACGATTAAAAAAATAAAAAGAAATCATGAATTTTTACGATTACACAGTGCCACAAAAAAAAAATGGAATACACTTTTGAAGCGACCTAGCAGAGATTGTTCATCTGGTCGAGTTATAAACGAAACACCCTTCAAAAGATTTTTAACACCCCCAAAATCTGGTTTTAAGGCAAAAAACCGTTTTTTCAGAGTTTTCGTTGAAAAAAAACCATTTAAAATCAAGCTTTCAACCGATTTTGAAATTCTAAACGGTTTTGAAAATTTGAAAAACCGGATAAATCGAAAAAAATTAAACTTCTCGCGTGAAAAACATTTGATAACATTTTCAAATGAATAAAACACTATATATATTTCGAAAGTGTCAACAATTCTCTACCCAAAACCGTTAAGAATTTTGAAATCGGTTGAAAATTGGATTTTTAATGAATTTTTTTTTACGAAGAAACTGAAAAAACGGTTTTTTGGCCTTCAAACCAGATTTTGGGGATGTTACAAACTTTTTAAAGGGCGTTTAGTGTATAACTCGACCAGATGAACAATCTCCACTAGGGCGCTTCAAAAGTGTAAAATGGCTGTTGCACTGTGTTATTGATTACTTATCTTTGCACATTTTGGGAGCTTACGAAAATTTTTTCAAAAATATGTGAAATAAACAGATCGTAAACACCAATAACAAAATAGATTCTGGTTCGAAACGAGCTATAGACCTTTTAATAATTTTTTCTGCAGCGAAAAATTATTGTTGTTTTTGGGTTTCTTAATAATTTTTATTAATTATTAAAAGTTTTTTTGTTGATTTGAACAGGAAAAATTTAGAGACAACCGCCATAGCTTTTCTTATAGATCCATTTCGGAAGTTGCTAACTTCACTCATCAGAGAAATTTTGGCACGCATTGCTAACTATTAAGCTAACAATACGCTGGGTTTTTTTGCCTTCTAAACGCCCTGTTCAAATAGATTGTTGATTACTTTTTATTTTTAATCTATTTTTAATAACGGTGAAAAGTCATTATTTTTTTATACTTTTTTATTAATTGGAAAATAGTCATTAAAAATTTCAAATAATAATAACCAATCGTTAAATGGAATCTCCAGGAAAAGAATCAAACTGGTAATCATTTCGATTAGTAATCATTATTTAACAGGTCTATATCAAATTCACGCCCGTCCAAGAATGCACACAGAAGTTGTGTTTTTAAGGAAAACACATCTAATTAGCTTTCTGTTGTATTAGGAAATAAATAAATTAATAAATACGAAATACGAAATACAGTGTAAAAAAGTTTTTTGGTTTTTCAGAATATTATAAAAAAACACTACTGTCGCGAGGGCGCTGCTCTATTTTTTTTCCTACAAGTAGGCATGATCTACATACATGTGACCCTCGGTATAGTAGACCAGTGCACTACCACCATGATCGGTCCTAGTTTGGTTTTCAAAAAAAAAAAATCGGAATATTACTCAACTCAATACACTAGTTTGGAATTCTGATAAGAATCGTGTATGGTTCGATAAATCTTTAAATTTCTTTTTCACTTTCATCCATGTTTCTTCTTCCTTTTTATGGTTATATTACCTGCTTTTCCATTTTAACTTTTTTATATGCCATAAATCACAATGTCAAGACCTGTTAATTGAATGCAGCATCTCAAAACATTTAAGTGGAAACAGTCAAAATACTCATACATACATATTTATGTTTCGCGTATATGCATGTATTTATATTGAGGAGAAAAGCAATGACAAAATAACAAAAAAAAGAACAACAGAGAAGCAATAAAACTTTAAGTTAAGTAAGTGAGTACAATGAAAAAAGAAACACCATAAAAACATAGCAACAACAAGGAATTGAATGGCAAATACCAAGTTTTTCAAGTCTGAATTTAAACTCACGCAAACGTATGTAGTTACCTAGTATATGCCCGTTGCCATCTTCGTCTCGTTAAAATGCGTTCATTCGCATCTTTTGTTGAGCTTTAATTGTTGTTTTGTTTTTTTTTTTATATTCCACACGCCTTATACTCCATTTCTCATGCATTTTTGTTGTATCGGAATACGCGTTGGTTTACAAGTACTTGAAGCTAAATGGTTTAAAAGCGAACATAATAAAAAAATTCATAAAAAGCAAAATTAATGTATTAAAGAGAGAGAGAAATGTTGTTAAAATGAAATAGTAGCGAGTACCGAATGTCGAGTTACAAGTTCACGAGGAATATTCCTTGCCAGATTTAGACCAGATATGCAAGTATATTCTCATATTGAGGCATTTTTATATACATACATATATATATACATATGTATATATATATTTTTTTTTTAATTTAAAAAAATAAGTAAAAAATACCTTTTTTGATTACTTTTGACTAGTCAATCAAGTACACTACCACTATACCTAGACAACCACCGCTAAAACAAGTTGTTACTCCTTCCCAACTGGGCCCTAAGCTGGAGATAATTATAAGTTGGTTTTCTATTATTACTTCTAAGTAATAAGAATGGAGTCAACCAGCTCCAGATCATAATAAAAAAAAAACATTTTGAGCCAAAATTATACAAAAATAATCAAGAGACAATGAATCATATTAATAAAAATAATATATAAACGCATGGGTCTATTTTTAGATCTTAATAACAAAAACAAAAACAACAAGCAAGTAATGATAAAAGTGTGTTACGATTGCATGCACCAACAATGTGACGGCTGTTAAAACCACAATAGCAGCAGCAGCAGCAGTTTAATGCTTGTTTTGGGGAGACGATTTCAGCGGAATTGCACGGCACAACCAAACGCTTTATGGGTAGAATAAGCGAACAACAACGAGATGTTAACTTAGTACTATGCAACAATACACTTGAAAATGTTGCAAAAGGAAACACCGAAATAATTACCCAATTTGCCTTTGAACCGGAGTCAAGTCCAACATCGCTTTGTAGGGCCGAACACACGATCTACTGGGCCGAAAGTATTTAATTTAATCAACAATGCTCAAGCAGGCCTGCTAAATTTGAATTTGTTAAGTAATTGGTAATCAATTGATTGGTAATGATTATTTTAATTAAAAAATCAAAACAAATCATGATTTAAAAAAAAACTCCGAAAAAATTAAAAATATCCGAAAAAATAAAAAAAATCAGAATAAATAAAAAAAATCGTAAATAATCTAAACTTTTTATTACAATTGATTATTTTTGATTTTTTATGATTTTAAAATTATTTTTTTTTTTAGTTTTTCTTTAATCGTAAAAAATCATGATGAGCTTTTTTAAATTTTGTTTAATCGTAGTGAATTTTTAGTTGCATACTCTTGAAAACAACTGAAATAATCATTACCAATTAAAAAATCCGTCTAATCAATTGATGACTAATTACTAATCAAATGTAACAGGTCTGGCTCAAAATTTTTGATTGAAATAAATACTTTACTTAGACGAATTTGTTAAACAAAATTTTTGATTACTATTGATTATATTTGATGGTTTTAATTATTTTTTTCTGATTTTTTTTATCATTTTAAGTAATCGAGGAAAATCATGATTTTTTTGATTATTTTTTAATCATTTGGAAAATAATCATTAAAAATTTAAAGTAATTGTAATCAATCAGTAAATGGATTTTCTGAAAAAAAATCAATCAAACCAGTAATAAATACGATTAGTAATCATTATTTAACAGGTCTGTTTTAAACATTGCTCGACCGTACACATTTTTCTGCTTGACAATTTAGTATTTGGGTCACAAAATTGTAATAAATTTTATATAAACGTAGCAATATATTACTTCGTTTTTATTTCTGAACTTGGCTCCAATTAAATTTATTATTATTTCGCAAGTTGGGTAATAATAATTACCATGAAGATGTGAGAAACATACTCAGTTGGATGGCAATACAACGGATTCACGCTCAGCAGCAAACCATTTATTTAACCACTCACAACCGCTGGAAATGTTTAGTTTATACAACAAAAAAGTAATGTTTCTTTGTTATCGTTGTTTAGTCTACTACGATCGCTGTTGCTTGCTCTTCAGGCATGCGCGTTAAAGGGGTTTACCTTTTTACTCTTTGCACTGGCTACCATTGTTTGGCAAAGTTAAGCTACTCTTTATTGTTGTTTTTAAGTTGGATTTTGTCGGTTTTCATTTTCAACTTCAATTCACTGCTCAAAGTAATAAGGCGAATAAGAATTTGTGTTCCAAGTAGACAGTGGATACATAAAGTATACGAACTGGTTACATTTAAGATTGTAATATGGTGATTGCAGATAGGTAGGCTGTTCGGAGGAGGAGGGATAAAAGACCTTTTCAACAAACCGAACTTCTACCCAACACAATAGCAAGAATACCATCAATGGGATATTACCACGACAACAACAAAGATCCGACGAAAAATTGCCATTTTGGTACTTTTAATTGAAACGATCCTCGATAGTGGATAAGTTTTCCGTAGATTCGTTAGTATAAGGCGATGTCAGCTTCATTTAGCTAGGATCTAGCTCCCAAAATTTGTCACTGCTGGGCACAAAAATATTGATGGAAACGACATACTTAGCTGATGATGTGGCCAGGATAAGCTCCGAAACAGACATACGGGAGGCAGACAGCTAAGGAAAATCGAAGAGAATACGCCGACTTAGCAGGACGAAGTACTGCTACAACAATGATAATAAGCAAGAGGATCTTCCGCTCCTGCTTAAGCTCATATGAGAAAGCAAGTGGATTCAACTGAAAGTCTAATATAACCCATGTGCACGCTCTAAAACCACAGTAAGCGCAGGCACTACACTTCCTCAGAGTGTACTTTCGGTACTCTGCCGTCGAGCTTGGGCAGAGGAAAAATGTACAAACATCCATCAATCCCCCTCAATTAGGAAGGGAAATCTCACAATGCTCAGTGTACGAATATATTCATTACACACTGTTTTCATGTATCTGAGCTCGTGCTTTGGCTCTGTGAGCGTTTGTTTGTTTGTTTTTTCTTCTTTTTGCAACTTTGTTATAATTGGAACTGCTGTTGTTGTTGTAGTTGCTTTGAAAGCCATTGTTATTGGATTTTTGGTTTCTTTCTTTTTGTGTGAATTTTCGGTTACCGGCCTTTTAATGGACTTTGTATACTCTCCAGCACTTGCATACACACACACACACATTCGTCACTCAGCAGCGGCATTGAGCATGAGAAGCCTTCATTGGTATGCATGTTTGTACATATGTACTCCAATTTAACAGCAGCACAGGAACATTAAAACGGGGGTCGAAATTTTTGGCCACCTTCTTAACCAGTTTTATACGAATGTTATATCTAAAAGTGATGTGAGGTTTCAAGTATTTAAAAAAACCGCTCTGTAGAGTCTAGGAACCGTGGAGCCGCACCTGATGTACATAGTTACTTCTAGTCATGGGTCGCAACCCTGCAAAAATGTGATTAGTTTAGAATGCATCTGGGATGAGTCGCAAAGGAGGTTGCGACTATTGGCAGTTCTGATCATTTTGTATGGGTTGAACTGTTCACATTTGTTTGAGCATGTCCTGTGGAGGTACCAATTGTAACCATTTTTACTCGAACGGGTACTTTTAACTCCTAAAAGTATGCTATAGAAACTAAAACGGACTTACACCCCCTCCGAGTATGCTACACAAATGAAATGTATGTATATTGTTTTATAGCCAACTGTAGACTAGAGGGAGTCGCTAGCTTTATATACTAGTCACACGATTTTTTGCAGGGAAGGGAGTCGTTTTTATTTCTTTACAGCGTTCCTAAACTAGCAAGCGTTTTAAAGTTTAGCATACTTTGCAACCCTTATTCTTGTTCCAAATCTTAAAATGAACTTAGCCCGTTGTACCTACCAGTTACGGAAGTCACAAAAAGGGAAAAGGTTTTTGTTTTCCTGGTGATAATAACAACTATTCTGTTAAGACGAGCAAGTTCGAAACTATTGAAGCAAGTGTCCAAAAGTTCCCAGATTCACAAATGAATATGAAAGGCATGTCAGGGGACTAACGTGTACCTCCGTCATTTTTAAATGAATACATTCGTTAATCGCCTGTCGGCCTGGAGTAACATATCCATTGTTTGGAAACGATGGGATCAGAAGCGAAGTGCTTTCAGATGAGTTTTTTTTTGTGGAGGGGAGCTTCGTATGTGTGGAGGTGCATCTTATTGTACGGGGGAAATTCACATATGGGTTATATTTATATAGTATCTCAGGGTTCAATGTGAATAAGTTAGAGATGAGTTTATGTTATTGCGCTTTTTTCGTTTTTCGTCTGAGATATATGATACAGCGACGATAGAATTTACCATTTAATCATATGGCCCTTGAAAGTTTCGAGAGAAAAGTTCTGCGGAAGATTTATGGTTCCTCGTGTTTGCTTATGAAGGGTACGAGTTAAAAGCAGATATGGCCTTAGTACTCGGATTTAGATGCCAAAATCTTCGCTGGTAAAATAGAAAGATAACTAAAAACTTATTTGTAAAGGCAAAATAAATAGCACGCACAATTAAACCATTTGAAATCAGCACACTTATGCCGTCAGCCGTTAAGTTATCAATCATATTATGGTGGTTCAAATTTTAAGCAGAAAAAAACACGAAAAAAAAAATATTGCAAAAAATTGCAAAGCCGGCGCTAAGAATGTTCGTGTCATTGATACGACAAAAAACGATACGACAAATTCATTATACATGCTCTATTACTTACAAAATTTAACAGACATCATGTTGAAGCTCTCACTTCCGAATATTTATTTAATGAATACTATGTATGCATGTATGTATATGCAAATGTATAGTAGTATGTATGTATACCCCCATCACTATTATCATAAATTTGCATTTTGTGTTGTTGCCACATTTGCCGGCTCTGTTGGTTGGTGGTGTGACGCTGCTTGCTCCCAATTGATTAAAGTGGCGTCGTCGTTGTGCTGCCGGTGTATTCTCGGCTCATACGAAGCGTTCAAGCATTTACCGTACAAAATTGTTGAGTTATACTCACTGCTGGTTGGTGTTCTATACCAATGTTCGTGTTACCTAAGGAACATACAAACAAATAGCATACATCCAACAATCCACCGAATTTCCATGCAAACATTTTGTACATAAATGTCGTACATATTTCTATGTGTCTCTCAGAGTTTTCTGTTTTATCATTTCGTTGCTTAGTGACGAACTGCTTGACTTGCCTTTAATGTTGTCTCTTCAAACATTTACTTTTTAATATCGCAAATTTGCCGGTTTTTCTTTTTTTGGTGTTAGATATTTTTTTTTTTTTTCAAATCTTGTTTCGTGCACACGCGCAACATTGCCCTCAATGGCTCACTTGAACTGCAATAACCCTCAAGATCCGCGTTTGTTGTTACTTTCTGCAGTACAACAATAATAAAAAAGAGGTGTCTTAATGGTGCTTCTGTCGCCATTTTTATACCTAACTGTAAAAGCTCAAAGAGTATTTCACGGAATATACAATAATTACATAAACTAGCCTAAACAATTTTCAATATTAATATTTTCTGCTACACCAGATCTTCAGTCATTGGCATAATACGATCCCACCCGACCTTATCGAAATAGTTTTACGAAAGACTTTCAATTGGCTTAGCCAGCATTTCCCTGTAAGTGTAGAGATTGATATCGAGAACGCAAAAGTAAAGTGCTATCCAGAAGAAAAAGCATTCTCCATTGATCAGCTGTGATGGAGTCTGCTTTGTGTGAGCTGTTGTGAGCCCGCACAGCTGGCTATATAATGTTCGCATTCAACCAGCTGATATTTTTTTCTCTTATTTGTTTGTTCTTTTTTTTTTGCACGTGCCTTAACAAATTGGTTTTGTGTGTTTCTTTTTCCAGCTGTTCTTTGTGGCATTCACTCGAAATCAGCCAACCTTAAATTTTGTAACTATACTGTATATCTCGCAGAGATAGCTACTATAACTGTGTGCAACTTCTGGAATTAGTGTTTCTCCTAATTTTCTTCCCTTTCTTTTGTTATATTTTTTTAGCATGCCTTACATTGTAGTGTTTACCATTGCCTTTTGTTAAAATATTTATTAATAATTGTTCTTTTTCTCTATTTAATTTGACAGAGATTCCTCAATATCCGAATGTCGATCCTTTCAATTATGAGAGCATGAAATCATCGCTGTTGGAACGTTTAGAATTATTCAATGCTGCTCCATTCACCATTCAACGTTTGTGTGAGCTTTTGATTGATCCCCGTAAACAATATAGTCGTATTGATAAATTTATGCGCGCTCTGGAGAAGAACATTTTAGGTGAGTGATCGGACAGTGAAATGAATGTGACACTTTTTTCGCTATTCAATTGAGTGAATAAGTGGAATTAATTAATTTTTTTGTGTTTCATGAATTGAATGGGGGTTTTTTCAATTTCAATTAGCAAGTGCGGCTTTATAATTTTTTTTGAATAATTTATTGTTTATTTTGAGAAGAGTAGCAATTTTCTTTTTGAAATGATGCTTTTGTTTACTTAAAATGAAAACAAAAGCCCATGCACAAAACAGACTACATTGTAAATGGTGCCCCTAAATGTAGGCAATAGTTTTTAGAGAAGAGAAAATTTTTAATTTATTACTTATGTATCTTATATTACATAATCTATTTTCATTATTTAATCAAATTCTAAACAATGGTCTTTTTTCTTCTCTTCTATGACCCCTCTAGTAGTGAGCACCATCGAACCCGGTCGTAAACGCACTGAAAGCGAAAATGGCGATTCACTGGACTCGGTTGTCAATGGTGATTTGTCGCTAGACGTCAATGTCGATATTGATATGGAGAATGAATCTATTTTCAATACGGAGACTCAAAATGGCAACACCAACGGCAATAGCAATGGTACAGCAGCAGCAGCTAGCTCAGCTGCCGATGGTGAGACTTCCACAGGGGTTGAGCCCAAGGAGAAGCCTGTAGTGACTGAGACGGCTATGAAACATGCAACGACCGATGATGATATACTACCGAATCCGAAAAAAGCCAAGCTGGATTTAGATGCGAAGGATGACAAGGTTGATGAAAAGACTGAAGTAAAGGAACAAAGTGATGCTACGGTGGTGGCAGCTAAAGAGGACAGCAAGTCAGATGTGGTTGTCGATGATAAGAGCAAAGAAACTTCCAATGATAAAGTTGATAATGGTGAGACCAAAACTGAGGGGGCTAAGCCAAGTGTAGAGGACGTTGACATGCCTGATATGAATAATAAGGAAGCTGTCGTCTCAAAAGAAAAAAGCGAAGAGTCAAAAGCTGACGTAGAAGAAGACAAGAAAGTTGAGGTAGCAGAAAAAGCAGAAGCAAAGGATGTAAAGAAGATAGGGGAAAAGAAAGGAGAGGAAGAAGCTGAGCAAAAATTAGCGGCACAAACCAATAATAAGACAGACGTCGTAGAAAAGTCTAAAGTGGATAGCACTGAAGAGAAAATGTCAACTGAAGAGGTTGATGCTGCCAAGACGAAAGTAGAGAAAGAGGATAAGGCAGTAGCGGAAACTGAATCTAAGGTAATTCAGGAAAAAGAGGAAGATGAGAAGATAATTGAAAAGCAAGAGGTTGAAAAGTGTGAAAAGGAAATAGTTGTTGCCACGGCTGCTGTAGACAAAATAAAACCTGAAACTACTGAGAAGTCTGTGGATTCTGCAGCAGAAGTAAAGCAAGCATCTTTAAAAATTACAGAAAAGGCAGCTGAAGACGTAGCGGAAGTAGCTTCCAAAGAACAGGTTGTAAGTGGTACTGATAAAATCGATAGCGCTGAATCTACAACCGCAGACAAGGTAGAAAAAGAACCAGCGCCCGCTAAGGTGGTTGAAGAGAAGGAAGCCGAAGCCAAGGCCGAAGTGTCGACTAGTACACCGGAAGAGAAGAAGGAAAAGGGTGATAAGGTTAAGCCAGAACCAACAACTGCCGAAACTGAAAAAGAAGCTGAAGCAACTGTAGCTGCTGCCGAAAAGAAAGAAACTGTTGAGGAGTCAAAAGAGTCCAACGTCACTGCCACAACAACTGAAACTACCGAAAAGACTGAAAACAAAGCCGATAGCATTGCAGAGAAAGAAGGAAAGAAACCAGCTGAAGACAAGAAAGTAAATGAAGCAGTACCAGCGGTTGCTGCTACCGAAACTAATGAAGCGGAAGCTGTTGGCAATGCAGAGAAAGATAAAGCCGAGGCAGTAGCCAGTAAACCGGCAGAAGAAGAAAAAGTTGTAAAAGCTGCTGCTGCCGCACCCGCTAAAACCGAAATTCCTGCAGCCGATGAAGGTAAAACAGAAGCTGCCAATGTTGAAACTGCTACTTCTACTGCTGCAGTTGCTGTTCGTGAAAGCGAAGTTCCAAAAACTAATGAAATCGTACAGAGCACAACCGCTGATAGTGCTGCTGCAGTAGCTAAGAGCGCTGCTGGAGATGTAACTGCTGCTGTAGCTAAATCTGAAGCTCCTACAGCAACGCCAACTCCGGCAGAACCGACTACCGCTAAAAGCGTCGATGCAGCAAAATCCGTTGCCGCCACTGCACCTGTTGTTGCTACGCCAACTCCTCCTACACTTGCACTCAACGATCAGCCAATGGATGATGTTCCCATTGAAGAGGTCCAACCTGTTGTTGATGAAGTTGTTATGACTGAATCGAATGCTCCCACTGATATGGCCACTGATGCCAATGAGGCAGCACCACCATCTAAGGACGAACCAGCTGGCATGGAAGTGGACGATACCAGCCAGGAAGCAATGGATCAGTAATTTCTAGCAACACAATAATTATTTTCCACACGCATGTAATACACATCAAAGAAGAAGAGACGAATATAATTGTGAGAAGGTCGATAATACTTTTTTCATACTTAATAATGTTTTTTTTTTTAATTTTGAATATGTAGCGTGTTTTTAGGCGCATAAGCAAGAATCACATAAATGTGTAACGAAATTCGATGTAAGCTAATTTAAAAAAGAAATCAAATGAAAAAATATAAAATTATAATTTATGAAAAAAAAAACAACACTGCAAAATGATATACGACGGTTGGCAAGCAAAGCGAAAACTAAACGAAAAAGAAAAAATTACATACATACAGGAATATAATATATTTAACATATACTTGCTCCTTTACTATAATATAACAATAAAAAAGCGTAATGTGACGTTCCGTTTCCTGCGGCGAATGTTTATTGATTTGCTTTTGTAAACGTTTTAGGTTTTTTTTTTACAATTTTATTATACGTATTGAAATGGTATTAAAATTTATAACTTTTCTTTTAACTTTACTATAATTTGTTTACTTAAAGCAAGCCAACAAGACAACAAGGATATAAATAAACATTTAAAACAAACAAACAAATAAAATACAATTAAATCATATAGAATAATCGTTTCTTATTTAAATTGGCCTTCGCAGCGAGTTCAGGGGCTTAGAATATACCAGCAATCTTAAGGTGACCAAAAAAGTCCACCGTATTGTTATTCTTGAAGCGCCTTATGTAGCTTTGCTGGCTTTCTCATGCTGTCGAAAAATCCCCCAATGGGATATACCACATGTTTTGATGCTTCCCATACATATATACGCATATTCCGAAAATACCGTCAGACAATCCCCCGCAGTGACTCTTATCAGTCGAGCAGCTGTTGTGTCACTGACCTGATTTATACGCAGCTCGTATGTTTATATGAGCACGTAATATATCGAGGGGATTTTTGTAATTAAGAAAGCCATAATTCTCACCATTATGAAAAGGTATATATTGAGCTAACGATTGGCTTATCTCATCATTCAGTTCCGTAATATTCAACTACAAAGTACTTAACTTGAAACGTAATAAATAGCAACTTTAAAAAATGTTCGGCAAAAGCTTCTTTGTTATCCTCTTTCTGGCTGTAATTGCTTTGGTGTCACAGTTAACGCACGCTGAGCCAGCACCCTTCGTGGATCGCAGCCCAAAGAGAAAAGGTGGACCAGTCCGTATTCCAGGAACTCCACCATTTAATCCCAATGGACACACTTACGGCTAAGCCGATGCTATAAGGACCTAAGGATTTTGGAGTGTAAAGCTAAGCAGATAAAGGAGTTTATTTTAATGTTGAAGTGTACTTATTATGAATAAATAAGAAAACATCTAAAATTGGTCTGAATAACTGAGATAGTATCGAACATGTAAGTAGGATCTACTCGTTTTTTCAGAGACGGAATGCTGTTTTATGTATAGACTGCCGCATGAAAAATTTAAACCTAATTGTGCTCTTTTTATAAAATTGAACTAATCCCATATGAAAGAACTGATTTTTAGTGACGTGTAGTGGCATTTAGGTTAGGTTAGGTTTGAGTGGCTGCCATACCGGCACACTTAGGCCAGTTGTAGTAGGCCCGTTGTGATACCACAGAAAGACACCGTTACTCCTCATCCTCGAACCACTTTGTTGACTTGATGTAGGTCATCAAGTCCGACGTAGTGGCATTTAATACACATCAGGTCCTACCAGTCTCCAGTATTTTGCACACCGAGCCTTGCTTATACTGTTTCTATCTGCCTAAATACACCGCATTGAAACAGCAGCAAAGGCGCTATCGGTAAATCACTGGGGCCGTCTTAGTCGGCGATATCGAACCGCTGTATGATCGATTGATAGGATTATGTGTAGGTGGTTCAACACTTGGGTCAGCATCGGTAACCAGTCAAGCGCTTATAAGTCCTGAGTTGCCGATAAAAATGACGGTCTAACCACTAATTTACAACCACTTGCGTGAACTCAAAACAAATCTTCATTCTTCTTATGTTACAAAACAATATTTATATTCAAAATCTTAAACATATTATACATAAATATTCAAAACACAATGGTTGAGCGCAAACTAAAAGACAAAAAATACTCTTATATTTATTAACATTAATTTTTAAATTTCCGCTGCACACCACCACGCGCTGCCACTTTCGCCGCTGCACCACGCCGAAAACGAGAATGGTTTCCAATATTTTTGCCTGCAACCAAAGCTGCGGCACCAGACACTTCATCTTTCTCAGGTAAATGTGCTACATGCAAAGCATCCCACAACATGCGTCCATTCTCTTGCGATTCCAACATTTCACCAATTTCAATCTGAAATGAAAATGCCACTTAAACAGTTGAGCAATGTATACTAAACCAACGACTAGCACTACATAAAAGAATCATGTGCTAGTGAGTCTTCTTAGAATTCCCAGTTTATGCCATCTCCTTTTTTCCAAACTAACCTGCGTGCACTTTAACAGTTCCTGCATCGAGCCACCTTGGCGCATAAGCTTGTGCACATTGCGCGTATTCACGCCAGGTAAGCGCAACAAAAAATCATAAATATTTGGATTATATTTAAGGTCTTCACCAGCGCCACCACTTGCATCATCACAACCCACAGCGGCAGCTTGTTTCGGATCGGGTTGTGGTTTACCCAATTTCAAATCCTCGAATAATTGTGCTGTAGCATACGGACTTGGTGACCAAATCAGACGTAATTTTGGAAAGTGTATAGTTAGCAGTTGCAGTTTTTGTACGATATCTGTTTGCGAGGAGGATGTGTTTTGTGAGAGCATATATTTGCCTTGTAAATGAAAGGGTTTATTTTGATCGAATTCTATAAGTAACATTGGCTTGGCATAATAACGCTGCATTTGTACACATTGATTATATAAACGTCCGGAATTGAGCGATCCAATCAAATCGGATATAGATTTACGTTCAACACAGATATCTGGTGTAAGTATGTAATCGCCAATCTGGAAAGAAAGAAGTTTGAATTATTTGGTACTTCCACTTGCAAAAAATATTGACGGTATGACATACCGTTATTGTAACTGGTAGCACCTCCATTCCTCTTTTATGTAGTAAACATGGCAAATCCGAACGAAATTCACGCATATCGACTATAATTTTGGTTGAAGCAAACGGTATAAGACTAGCTTGTCCACCAGCTGCACGACTAGCAGCATTAGCCTCTTCCAAGCAATCAGTTTCTGCATAGGTTTTATAGAGTATGAAAGCTTCATCTGTTTTGCCATCCTGATACTCTGGTATGACCATGACCTTGAAATGACCAAACATTAATTGATTAAAATTAAAATTGCATATGCATCTTCCCCATTTAAAAAAATATATTTCTCTTACACGCTTGGTTTCAATAATCATTTCAAACGCCTGCTTCTCTCGTCGTAAGCTAGTCAAATACGACTGTTCCTCGACTGTACGTGCATGCAAGAGGAAAAATACACGCATACGATCTTTGGGAGCGCGTCGTTGACGTGCTTCGAAAATTTCCAATTGCCTTATAGCAGTCACATTACAATGATACATTATAACATACTGTGGTTGTATTTCATCGAGTATACGATCGAGTGACATAGCACCCTCACGTTCCGTTTTGAATGTTTGTATGCAAATGAGTGGTTGTTTGCGTGCAGTTACAGCAGCGGTTATATCTAAGTTTTCTAGCTGCAAGGAGAGAACATATAATACTTTAATACCTTCATACTAAAAACCCATAGAACTTATTGTATGTACCTCCGGGAAAGGCTCGAAAACCGAGGTATCCATATTAGTGGCTGGCGTTGCGGCACTGGCATCTGCATCAGCACCCAGATAAGTGAATGTTTCTTCAGCATCAACATTTTGTGTCATAGTTAACATGTAACTCTCTTGAAAATATTTTGCTGCAAGATCTTCATCACCATCCGCGCCGGTCAAGAGCTGGGTTAGCTCATCCATAGGCGTGTTTTGCTCAGAATTCAATGATTCCGTCGTTACACCATCCACATCTTTCGCGCCTAGCTGGGTGATATCCTTCTTTTGTGTGCTTGTGCTGAGAGTTTTTTCGAATTGCGTTAATGCCGTTTCAATTTCTTTAACATTCTTCAACTTATTATAGCAATCAGCTAATTTCCCAATGGGTATTTCATGTTGCATTGCAGCGTATAAAAGGAAACGTTCACCGCCTTGTGTAAGAAATTGACGCAATTGAAAGCAAGTGCGCGTATCCTGACAAAGTATTAAAACTTTTGGTGGTACCACGCTGTTGGGATTTGAACGCTTCATATCGCCCGGTACTTCAACTTTGAGTATTTCAGCTAGATATCTCCATTTTGGACATGGTTCTGGTTCGAATTCTTTGAAAGGAAGATAGGTTTATTACAAAGTTAACTTAAATTATTTCTAACACTTTCCAATAAGCTATTTAAAGTATATTGTGATTTAAAGCGTTTGTCAAGTAGAATTGAGAACTCATTCCTATTTACATATTTCCATCATATTTTCTGGGTGCGCTCTCCTTTATTTCTTATAATTTCGGAGTTTAGAGCTACCCCAATAGTATTCTAATTGCATACATACCCCCTTGCGCATTGTAGACACGCTCTTTGGATAGTTTGAAAATTTGTTCAGCAGAGTCTAATAGCGTCCAGCCAGAATTACTAAGCGCATACTCTGTAGTGCGATAACGTTTGGTCAATGCATAAGCGGCCACTGCATCATGATATATAGTTGAACTTAAATAGCAACATGAATAATATCAATTTAGAATGAATAAAGAAATAGGTTGTCATTATACTGCAGCAACTTACATCATAAGATTGCGTAAAATTTTCAAATCAGCTACAATCAATTTCGTCTGGGAATTCAGTTGATGCCAAATGCAGTCCAGCTGCGCTTGTAATATTTTATGAAATTTTTTGGTTATACAATTCTCTACAGTGATCTCTTCTAAATCGACAAATCGATTGATACGCTTAATCTCACGTACTAAATAATTCATGATATCCAGCAAATGTGTTTGTATAAGCGTCATTTTTTGCGTCATAGGAACATGCAACTCAATTGTTTGTGCTTCATAAGGCTTGAGTGAATGTTGTACAACAGCATGGAAACGTGGCCATATCAGTAATTGCTTCACAAACAAATTACGCATGGTGCGTTCTATATGACTAAAACCTATTGTGAAAGCTTCAGCGCTGCTTGAGAATGCTTTGATAAACCCAGTTTTATTAGTCATACGATAAAGACGCAAAGCAAATGCCTCTTGACAGGATTCAATAATAGTATGTGCACGTAGCACAACAATGCCAGTTATTAGCTCGATGGGTATACGACCTTTCAACATATCTACAACTAAAATACGTGTGCTTATGAATTGAATGCCACCCTCTAAGTAAACTCGTTCTCTACAAAGAAAGGCAACGAATAATGCATTAAGTTAAGTTAAGTAATGAAATAATCACTTACCTTTCCGTGGCGGTGTTAGCTACTTCATGTACATACTTCTGCTCTAATTTGGATTTATAATATTGCTCCTCCCAATCTGAGAAATTGATAACAAGCACTAAATTGCCGGCATCACTGTACACTTTTAGAATATTGGTAAGCACGCGATCGTAGTGCAAACCTCTATTAAATGAATTTAAAAAAAAAACAGCAGTCTATAACATTCCCAAAAAACAACAACAAGCATTTCACTCACTTTGCGCAAACCACCAAGCCATCTGAGCTTACCATATCCAAAAATATTTGCTTTTCATACCCGAGCATTTGAATATTCTTAAGTTGCAGGTATTCTTCAGCAGTCATAATATTTGCCAAAGTTTCATCATCGTCTTGGAATCCAGACTTTTCAGGGTTCGCAGTGGATTTGACTCCCTCAGCACCAGGTGATTTACCGTCATCACTGCCCTGCGACTTTTCGTCATCATTCGAGCATTGTTCTGCGCTGATTTCCATTCCTTTCACGCTATATTTACTGCAACTGGCTCCATTGCTATCTTCAAACTCCATATTTTCTAATAATAATACTATGTAAACGAAGTCTAATCAGCATTTCACCAAGGCGCCCAAATCGAAAAAAATGTGAATTGGTTTGTTTACACAATTACAAAAAATAAATTCAGCTGATAAGTGGGGCTGTGTAACGCTGCCACTGTAACGCAGTAAAAGTTGCAAGTGTAGAAAAAAATGAAAACAGTTTTTCTTGCACGTTTCTACGAATACTTGTTCGAAGGAAACTTTTTGGTGCAATACTTTATGTACAATGCTAAAACACGCCCAAATTATGTTGGGAGAGGTATCAAAAGACACGTTTCGACCTCGGTGTCAATATTCCGAAAAAAATATCACATATTTTTGCCCTTACCCAAACTATAGTCCAACACCGTCTAGCGATCCCCAGTATTTCTGCGCAAAACGCACTTTTGGCAACACGCTTCATACAATCACATGAAATTGACAGACCATTTTCAACTTTAAATATAAATATCTCTTGACGGAAACACAAAATCGAACTTACCCCTTCGAATCATTTTTACCGAAGTGAAAAGGCGTCGTTTGATGCCTTTCCCAATATTTTTGATGTGTTTTAGCAGTTGACGTTGAATGTAAGGTATTTCCCGGTTTCTCTATTACGATACGGATACGACTATGGCAACGCCACAAATGTTTCCAGTTTTAGTTCAATGACATACTCGATTCTCAATAATTGGTTATTATCGATTTTCACCAAAAATCGAGTACGACATCGTAGATTTAAGTTCTGGCATTTATTTTGCGCGACAGCAATTTTAGCATTTGGTGTCATATTCAGTTTTGATAATAATGGAAAGCAACGAAAACATGGACGCGCTGGAAAAAATAATGCAGGAATTCGAAAAAACCAATCCAACAGAAAATTCAGGTTCAACAACTCCACCACCACTGGAGCTGCCACACAGACCTATCATGCTGCCAGCTGAAGTCAAAGAAGAACCATTGGAAACAGAAATTGCACAAGTGGCTGCAGTTGACGTTAATAAACAGTTGGAGGTAACACAAATTGCTTTACCTTCCACTGAGGTACCAGGTGTAGGTCACCATTCGCAGGAATTGTTGAGTGCCGCGCAATCTGCAGGTAGCGCTGTTTGTAGTATGCTTGATACTGGAGATCCAATTACAGCCGAGAATCGTGCAAGGAACGATATCAGCTTAGAACCTGTGAGCGCAAGTAGTGCGCCAGTGACATGTGCGAATGCAGCAACAACAACAACAACAACAACATCATCAGATAGCTTAATACGAGTCAAGACAGAGGAGATGGAAGATGGCGAACTTAATGATGGTTCTAACGAAAGTGCAACTGCTAAAAAAGTGCCAGCGTCCGAAAAGGAAAGTCTGCAAGATCCTGAGCGAATGAGAATTAAAGCCGAACCAATTGATAAAAATGTAGGAGAGGCAGATGAGGTCTTAACGCAAAAAGAAAACAACCTAACTGTAACTGCGCCTGGTGGATCTGCCGATAATGATGAAACATTACCAGACAATTTTTTTGACGATCTACTTCAAAATGCTGATGATATTACGGCAGCTGCATTGAAAGCGCCTGTACCTGCTGCAGCTGCTTCTGCAACACAAGTAACAACAGCCATACTAAATGATCAAATTAAAGTAAAAAGTGAACCAACTATAAACGCAGTTGAAGCCGAACCCATACCATCTGCGCCTATACCCGAAAATTTCTTTGATGATTTACTTGTTGATCACGTGGCGGAGCGTATTGAAGATGTAGTAAATAATGATTTGGAAAGAAAATTTTCAGAACGTTTAAAGGAGTTAGAACAACTTGAAGCTGAAACAAACAAGGCGCATAAGAAACATAAAAAGAAGAAAAAGAAATCACACAAACGTTCGCATGCGGAGGCTGTGGGAGTCGATGTGTCTCCAGATGGTAAGCATAAGCGTAGCAAGCGGCGGGAGGTTGAGAACGCCACACCACTCCATCCACATCCAATTATGGGTATACGCGTCAAAAGCGAATTTTCGAATGTGCCTGTAGAGACTATTAATTTAGTTGAAGACGAAGAACCGACAACAAGTAAGGCAGCAGCTAACGCCGCCCAACCCAAACCAAACACAAAGTCGGCGCCTCCAGGGCGGTTACGCATTAAATCTGAATTCGCCGCATTTTCTATAGAACCGCCTACAATTGAAGAAGTTACACCGGATATTAGTTTGTCAGTAAGGGAAAATGAGCTGTTTCAGCGTCGCACTAATGTTAATAGAAATGGACTCGTCGTAGATATGACTGCACCATTGGGTTTTAAAAGAATTAAAAGTAAGCTGATATTAATTTATAAGTTAATTCAAAAGTTAAATATATAACTGTTTCCCCTTCTTTACTTTGTAGTGGAAAGTGACAAGCCTCGTCAGCAGCAATCAAAAAATATTTCGCCCGCAGATAAAATGGAACGTGGTGAGTACTGAATTGTTAAACGTTTCATCAGATTAAAAACCAACAGTACACAATCCCCAATATTACAATCTGGGTATCCACCTAGGTTAACACATAGATAAGATTTACAAAATACTCTTTTTTTCGTTATTTTTAGCTAGACAACGAGCACTCGATGCAATCGAAGCACTCAAAACTGCTAGCAAACAAGAAAATGAACCCATGTCATCGATTATACATACTACAACTCTCCGAAAGTTACCTAGCAGTCATTCTTTTCTCAAGCAACAAATCTATGAAAATCGTTCGCCTTTAAATAATGTTAACAATGTGTCCTATAAATTCAATTCACACGCTTTCCGATTTAATCTATATGAATGGGGTATAGAGGAAATGCCACCAGCAGCCGCAAAAGTGGCCAAAGCTTTGGGTATGGATTACTATGGTTTACTGAAAAAATTGGAGAATTTTAAAATACCTGTAAAGTTACAAAAAATCAAAAAAGAACATATGGAACAACAAAATGAACTTAGAATGTATCAACCGCAATCATCATTCCTCATAGCAGTTGGCACTCAAACGAACGATGTCACCGTGTTGGATTCTGCATCGACGCGTCGCAAAAATTCCCACCACATAGGCGTACAAGCTTTACCCGCATGCAAAACATTTGGTACACAAACTATATGCTTAACAAACAGTAGTTATGAGGACTTACCGTTAATGCGACAGATCAGTACATTAAATGAAAATCAACTAATAGCTTTAAGTGATTTTGTTGATCTAATAACGGAACCTGTTAAGCCAGAAACCAACGCAATTGATTTGTATAATCTGCGCAAACGTTTAGGGGAAATATATAAATGCTCACAAGAACCATCCGCACTCAAACCAACGATACAAAGCCAACAGCAACAACAACAACCACAGCAAATACCAACGCAGCCAGTAAAAACGAATAGCAATAATAATACCAATATGCGTGATCCACGTAATCGTGCTAAAGTGGCAGCGGCGGCGGCGGCTGTAGCGTTAGATGAGGAGCCACCACCGCCACCACCTTTAGCATCGACGCTGGCGTCGGCGCGACAATTGCATGCGCCACAAAAAGTACCGGTTATTGCTAATGTACAATCATATCACCCCAGTTCGGGACTATTTCCACCAGCGAGTACATTGGAAGCTCCCTCAACGCGTTACTATGGACGTGGTGGCATGCGCAGATGAATCAAACTGTGTGCGCTACCTCTTAGTTGTAAGACATTAATCGTAATCTTCTTTTTATAAATAATATGTAAGTATGTACAACTAAAGTTTTCATTACAAATAAGTCCCAATACACCAAGAAAAAATTCGACAGTTCTCAACTAATTTCATAGAATTTTTTCGGTCCTAGCCCAAAAGCTGTAGTTGGTATATTAAAATTTTCAATGACTATGTGTAAAACTCGAAATAATTCTTGGCTCTAGGTCATATTACATATACCTTTTGTTTAATCATGATTTCAAAAATTTGTTGTGGTATTGTGCACCCTACACATCTCAGGGATTGCTATATGTGTATGTATGTATGTTATCTGCGATTTTACGACAAATTGGTGTAGATTTTATACAAAACTGTCAGCCTAAATATTGATATCTATAAATTAGAATTTCGATTTTACCGTGACCAACTTTGGTCAGCAAATGCTTTCTGGTGAAAATGAAAGAACAACAAATACCAATCTTCTACCGTCCTATAACAAAAAAGAAATACTACAACAAGATGATGGCAATGCCAAACCAAGAACAGCACACACACAACCTACGCCTATAAACTTACATAACTTTGGAGCTTAGACCATGGTTGGTAGGCCTGTCGTAAGAGGCGACTAAAATCCAAATGAATCCATTTCCGGGATCACCGAAATCTTTCTGACCGTAGTCGGGCTGGTCTTCCAAGAGTAGCTCATTTCTAAACCCTTTGTTAAACTAGATATATATACAAGTAGATGTCTCATCTCATCTTAAACTGTACACAAAATCAAATAGTCTTGATTACACATAATGCCTGAATTCAAGCAAGGTTTGTGCTTTAAATTTTATGCCTTAGAAACCTCAGTTTGATTCTGGTCAAGTTAGTAACTAAGCTTTTAAATATTTGTTTATTTGTAGTACATATTAATTTTGGTTTGCGAATATTTCGGCGACTTATCTCAGAGCTTTTTACGAATACAAGCGAATTCGATGTCTTTTTTTTATTTATTTTTAATATTCCTTTATTTTCCTTATTTACTATTTTTTAGCAAATGCGGTTTTGAAACAAACTTCTGATGTATATAAAAATTCATTAAAAATAATTTAGCAAAAAAAAAAAAACAGACTCATTTTATCTAAAAGGATAGGTCCTTTAAAAGTTGGGTACTAGATAAGTTTTAATTTTAACAACTGTCTGGTGCGTTGGATAGTCCGTATTATGCAAATAAATAAACGCGACGAAGTTAGTCTGTCTCCTTCCATAGCCAACCCCCCCCCCGTTTTGGAATAGATTTTTCTAGATTACATTATTCTAGGGAAATTGCCCACTTCTTATCTTTTTTTTTTGGTTATGTGCAAGAAACTGTTTATCTGAATTTTTACAAATTGAGCGTTGACGATTTCCATCGATGCTACAACAACAGCAACAGAATATTTAGTGTATGTATGTGTGCCATTTACTTGAAATACCCTTCATACGCGAAATAGTTGTGTTGACATGATTGATTTATTTCATATAATAATGTCATGCGACAAATTAGAGGCAAATTGCAAATTCCACACATGCTTGACGGTGGTCGAACAAGCAAATGGGTGGTCACATATTTGTACGAACCCTGTAAGAAATCGAACTATTTTCACATCGCGATGTTGGGTATCTCGATTTGAATAAAAAAATTTTTCAATTAAAAATAAATTTTTACGAAAAATAATTTGGAAATGGTCGTAAAATAAAAAGACCAGAAGTAAAATTTACTAATATAGACACTCGCAATCGGAATTTTACTAAAAATGGATTAATAACCATGCCTATTTTCGATAACCTAACCTTAACGAAAATATGCAGTGATTGACTGTTATTTATTGTGCTATCATCGAGCTTACGCTTAAATTGCGCAATAGGACCAAAAATGTTCCAAATACTAGGTCTGCATCTAAAATTTATTAGCCTAAAGCGCTTCTTTATATAATTTGAAACGCTCATCACTAGCTAGAATATCGCTCCACATCAAAATGGCACACCAAACCCAAATCCCTTCAAACGAAATGAAACGCCTAAGAAACAAATTGAAAAATGTAATCAAGACTGGGAAATCAGCAAAAAATTTGCTTTCCTTGAAAATTTGATTTTTAGCTAAATTGGCGCTGAACGGCATGTGCTCTGCCGCTGGCAATTTTCTCCAACACTGATAAAGCGAATTATCATCTACCCACCATGAATTTGGTGTAACACGGAGAACGGGAATTTTTTTTGCAATGCAACAAGAGACGAAAGTGTGGGCTACAGACCAAAATAGAAAACGCAATAAAAAAACAAATATATGCATGTATTTATTTGCAAAACATAATATCCAAAGATAACAACAACAACAGCAACAACACAGCACACTCCCATGCACACTAAACGTTATTCCATTAAATGTGCGACACTGCGTATACGTAATCATCATTACGACCATGTGCGATTTGCGCGAATTGAGAAAGTTGTGCCAAACAATGATAACACAAATAGTTGAAGTAGGGACAATGAGGAGCAGGTGTTTTTATGTAAATATTTATTGAAGGAGGGCAAAAAAAATGTTAATGGCGAGATAACTATCACAATCGACACAACAAGACAACAATAATTGTGCTATTCTGAAGTTGAAGCTGAAGCTGCCAGAGGGTACGAAAAGTAATGCGAAATTTGTTTTTGTAGCAATGCAACACGCAGTAAAATCTGTAATTTGAAAGGAGGTAGAATGAAGTTGAGCAGTAAGGCGCTTGGCAGGATTCCTCTGCTGCTAAATTCAGAAGTCAAAAACTTTTTGAGCTGAAACATATTTGCCCATTCGCATAATATGGCCCAGTAAGAGGAGTCTTCGGGGTTTAATTTGATTAGGTCAGATCTGCCTAAAGCTCCCACAACTCAGTTAAATTTCTTTCCATATAAGCCATTGGTATCACAGGAATGACCATACATTTTCTGGTGAAGTTTTTTCTTGAATACTCCAAGAGCCCTCTCGACGCGGTTCATAACAGACTATAAATCGAGGCTTGGCCCAAAAATCTTACGAGATACATCGCTATGACGCATCACGGTAAACTTGGAATGCTTCCCATAGAGAACATGAACCAAGCACGCGTGAAACAACACTAATGAGCTAATACCACGATTGAAGTTCCTGAAAGGTTCAATAAGGTTTTAAAAAGTTAAATGAATTAATTTCCGTTTAAATATCTCATTTAATGAGAGTCGAAGTATGTGATTAACTAACTTAGTAAGAGCTCCCCCACTAACACAAGAAAATTGAAATTACCTGAAGAAAAAAGGATAGAAAATGTAAAAATCCAATTGTATGCGACCAAAAGCACTTTAACCACATTCTTTGTGGGATTGGCTTAGTTGTGCGGTTGAAATGTATGCCAATTCAGCAGTTACATATGGAACCACATGTGCAAGGATGCAAGCTGCCGGAAATAAGTGTTAAAAGATACTTGAGAAAAATGTAAAGACACATGCTCGTACTTGTATAACCTGAAGCTAAAGCACGAGCTCGAAGAAAAAAAAAAAAATTGCGAATAAAACATTTGAAATTAAGGAGATGGAAAATGTTTGTCTGTGTGGTTAAGTGATGATTAGGCCATGCAAGCAACTGTGACAGTTATGCACAGTGGGTTGGAATCGCCAGAAAATTGCGAAAAATTTGAAACTGCATCTATGGACATCAAAGTAGCGAGCAGCAAAGTTTTGCAATAATAATTCTTCATTTGATTTCTCGAAAAGGTATTGTAATTTTTAGCTTGGGCACAGAGAGGCAAAGCCAAAGTAAGATAAAATAAAATAAAATAAAATAACATAAAATAAAATTGAATAAAATAAAATGAAATAAAATAAAATAAAATAAAATAAAATAAAATAAAATAAAATAAAATAAAATAAAATAAAATAAAATAAAATAAAATAAAATAAAAAAAAATAAAATAAAATAAAACAAAATAAAATAAAATAAAATAAAATAAAATAAAATAAAATAAAATAAAATAAAATAAAATAAAATAAAATAAATTAAATAAAATAAAATAAAATAAAATAAAATAAAATACAATAAAATAAAATAAAGTAAAATAAAAAAAATAAAATAAAATAAAGTCAAATAAAATAAAATAAGATAAAATAAAATCAAATAAAACAAAATAGAATAAACTAAAATATAATTAAGTAAAATAAAATAAAATAAAATAAAACAAAATAAAATAAAGTAAAAAAAATAAAATAGAATAGAATAAAATAAAATAAAATTAAATTAAATAAAATAAAATATAATAGAATAAAATAAAGTCAAATAAAATAAAATAAGATAAAATAAAATCAAATAAAATAAAATAGAATAAACTAAAATATAATTAAGTAAAATAAAATAAAACCAAATAAAATAAAGTAAAAAAAATAAAATAGAATAGAATAAAATAAAATAAAATTAAATTAAATAAAATAAAATATAATAGAATAAAATAAAGTCAAATAAAATAAAATAAAATAAAAGAAAATAAAATAAAATAAAATAAAATAAAATAAAATAAAAAAAATAAAATAAAATAGAATAAAATAAAATCAAAGCCGGCAAAACCACAAATTGTTAAAATTAAAAGGTCGCTAAATACACAAATTATAAAATAAAATAAAATAAATTAAATTAAAATAAAATAAAATCAAATAAATTAAAATAAAATCAAATAAAATAAAATTAAATTAAATTAAATAAAATAAAATAAAATAAAATAAAAAAATAAAATAAAATAGAATAAAAAAATTTAATTAAATTAAATTAAATAAAGTTTAATAAAATTAAATTAAATTAAATTAAAAAAATAAAAAAAAATAGAAAAAGTAAAATACAATAAAATAAAATAATAGATTAGAAACGGTGAAGTACTGTTATAACAATAAAAGGCATATCTTCTATATAGTCGTTTGTCCACTAAATCCTGATCCCAGTTCTCTGTGCAATGCGGGCGACCGCTGACAAATGCTTACCAACTTAAGTAGGCGAGTAAGCACATATGTATGTACATACACTGACACATACATACATACTCGTATATTTGCAAATGTGGCATATATTAAAACAAAAACAGAAATAAGATTTGAATAGTGCTGCATTCCAGAGGGAAGCAACATTAAGCGATAATGTTGAATAGAGTTTGTATGGCACAGTAAAGATTGAAATAAGTTGAGGTAAGTGAAATGATGTTACAACTCAGTAGAGACAATAGCAATAGAGTACAGTTAGTACTAGTATCCAACTGTCTCTGTCTACTCAAGTGTGGATAAGATTAATGAAGTGGACCATGAGAGACGTTATAATCTTTGCCCTTTGTGGCACCGCCCCTTTCTTCAAAGGATTTATGTTTGGCGTATATTTGTCCCCTCTTATAACTCCTATATTCTATGCCTATTAATCTGACTGATCTCTTAAGGACTTGGATGCCAAAAGGATATCTAGAAAGATTTAAATCTGAAAATTAATTGCTAAAGATTCTAACGAGTTTGAAATGAGTTCTTCAATAACGCGATATTCACAGAAAATGAGCCAGCAATAATTCTATATTATTCCGAAATATACCACTTTAGCCGCCAGAAACTTATTAGCAAATGTCTTACTAGAGCTTTTGTGCAAGCATGCAACCGCGTACCTTTGTATGTATGTATGTATATATGTGTTGCCGTACTTTGTTGGAGGATCAAAATTATTACACACTTGAACATGTTTCAGCACTTAAAGATTGCGTTGACTCAATCGAAACTTGGAGTGGGTTTGACTTGTTCCTGAGTCCCGCATTAAATTAGAGTTCATGTAGTGGATTACAATTTCCTAACAATAAATACAAGAAGTATGGTGGTATTAAGGAAACAAATCAGTGCTGATGTTTAATGTGAACTTTCTCGTTTAGATACACTTTCCAGATTAGTGTGCAGATATATATAGGTGTGTGCGGATGGAAGGCCACATTTAAATAACGGTATAATTAAAATGATGAGCGCAAATGTAGTAGTGTAAAATAAGGAAAACTGGATAAGATTAAAAAATAAACTGAAATATAGTAAAGATGTTTAAAGTGGGAACCGACCAGGACGTATATACATATACCAAACTTTTCTTGATAGAATAAAATATAATAAAAGAGAATAAAATAAAATAAAATAAAATGAAATAAAATAAAATAAAATAAAATAATATAAAATAAAATAAAATAAAATAAAATAAAATAAAATGAAATAAAATAAAATAAAATAAAGTAAAATAAAATAAAATAAAATAAAATAAAATAAAATAAAATAAAATAAAATAAAATAAAATAAAATAAAATAAAATAAAATAAAATAAAATAAAATAAAATAAAGTAAAATTAAATAAAATAAAATAAAATAAAATAAAATGAAATAAAATAAAATAAAATAATATAAAATAAAATAAAATAAAATAAAATAAAATAAAATAAAATAAAATAAAATGAAATGAAATAAAATAAAATGAAATAAAATAGAATAAAATAAAATAAAATAAAATAAAATAAAATAAAATAAAATAAAATAAAATACAATAAAATAAAATAAAATAAAATAAAAACAAATAAAAAAAAAAAAAAAATAAATAAAATAAAATAAAATAAAATAAAATAAAATAAAATACAATAAAATAAAATAAAATAAAATAAAATAAAATAAAATAAAATAAAAAAAAATAAAATAAAATAAAACCAAACTGCCGAAGATTCCTGATGATGATCTCAGGTTGAGATCGAAATATTGAAAATAAATAAATAACAACAAAATTTAGTTGTTTTTTGTTTAAATAGGCCTAGAGCTGAGAAATAAATAATAACAATAAATAATAAACAAATAATAAATAAATAATAATAATAATAAAGGTATCATTTGCAGTCCATTTGTAGTCACTCATACGCCATGGCCCCCTACCCAAAAGTTCGAACCAAATTAGGGGGCATTAGAATTCGTTTTAGAGATATGGTTCCTTCGGCAAAGTTTCTTATTTTGATCCCTAGAATATGATTTTCACAGGGCAAAGGGCGATTTTTTGCTTCCTCACAATATACCTAATATACAATGTACATATGTACATACATATCTTGTAGCGACGGTTTCTCTTAGTAGTATAACTTCCTCCTTTGCAAAATGAGAGGTCAATGTGTTCGAATTACAGAATTTACTGACAATGAGCGCACCTACTTTTCATATTACTATGAAGATAATGTTACGGGATTACAGGAAGAAATTTCGTAGAAGAACTGCAACCCCTATTGAGAGATAGAGAGATCTGACAACAAATTTCACCTTTCTCATTCTCATTTTTGGTCTACTGCGGGCTAGTTAATCTGTCATTGCATTGCTACCGTGACCTCTTGCTGCCGCATCTAATTTGAAAGTTTAGGCATTTCTGTGTATTAATTCAAGAAATCCCTTAACAATTAATTCGTTTTAATTTTGCTTTACTTTCTACAGTGAAAACGTGTTAGTGTATAAAAAGTATTTGAGCTGACATTCTTTGTCTCTTTCTCGCTCTCTCTCACTTCCTTTAAAGGATGACAAAAGTAAAATATCGGTTGAAACAATTAAAACAAAATCATTGTTTTTTGTGCTCGTTTCATTTCACGTTGTCCAGTCTGTTGCATACTGACCTTTTTCTCATTTTTAATTGAATTTGCTTGAATTAAATTGATTAAATTATCTTGAACGAAGCAAATGGAAAACTGGAAATCATAGAAGTGAATAAGAATATCTGATTTTATGGGTATATGTAGCTTTATATCAAGTTATGTACTTGCATATTAGGGTGCGCGTGGTTTGCTTGGGAGAAAATGCATGTTGAATCATTCTATTGAATAGTATACAAAATTATCAAAAGTATTAGGACGAGGTACCAAAAAGTGTTCAAAAGATTTCTGTACTTCTGTTACTAGTCAAAATATATTATAGTAAATATAATATGGTAACCCTAGCCTAAAAATATATTTGTTGAAATGCGACTTAAAATACCTTCCATTTGATACCCATATTGACATATCTGATTTGATATTTTTAAATTTCGCATAGTTGGTCACTCTGTAAAAAATCTTTCTTAGTGGCAACATTCACATCGAAGAGCTTTAAATGTAGCATAGTACCTACATGTATAAAAAGTTGAATCAAACTGCTTAGGTACTCGTGGAGATAATAGCGTTTATATGTAAGAATAAATATAATTGTATTATGTGGCAACCCTATGTTTTACAATTACTAAAGACATATTTCATTAAAAAATAATTGAAATAGATGGCTACCCTGTGAAAATAGCTAGGTGTAAGGCATATGACCCATAGTCAATAGTCCATCCAAGTTATTATGGTCGTTTTTGAGTTACAGCGGATATGCGAAAAAAATAGACACAATACGATTAGGTGGTAACCTTACCTCAACATATTTTTGTAGAAATAACGGTTGGATTACCAGTGATTCGTAATGAAACTTCTGCGGATTTTTTTTATATTATTTTATTTCATATTTGTTTTGCAGAGCAAGTTTTTATGATCAGCCGAATATCGCGCAGTGAAAACTTTGGCGCACCCTAATGCTTATGCACAAAACTTCAAGATAGGACTAAATTGAGTTACTGGAAATCATTGCTCGTTGCCTCAAATTTAATTAAAAAAACACAAAAAAGCTTCTGGACATTGGCGCTCAGACTGGTAAAACTGGACTCTGATATCTCCAACGGGAGTCAAATAAATTTCTAAGTATCATTGCTCTATACAATTTGTCGGAGTTGCCGAAGCTTGTTCTCCGGCGAGGGTGTAGAATTTTCACCTTCTTTCAATCTTGGCATCAGTTCTATACCGAGGGGCACAAAATATACGAGTTGAAGAACTGACCACTCTCAGTCGAATATCCCGGCATGTAACTTGCCGCAGCACACTTCATTTCATTCCACTTCATGAATATCAAAAACCACCTGAAGGCAGCTAAATCCCTTTAATCGCTTGAGGTTGCCCCAATTTTTTTTCACCCAATCCCAATGACATTTATTACATTTATACATCGTTTATCCTAAGCGCAACAGCTGGTCAGTAGTAATAAAAAAGATATCGAAATCAGGAAAAATGAAATATTTCTTACAAAACAACAAAAGAGAGTAAAATAAAAAAACGGTAACAACGAAAAAGCGGATGTGGACAACAGTGAAAAATAGCGATATCGAAGTAATCGAAACGTGTGCGTTTAAATTAAAATTGCAACCCTGCAGCAACGGATTGTCGACAACAAATAGCGGGCACAACGCGTCAACTGTCATCAACAACAAATACAAAAACAAAAACAAAAACACTAACAATTGCAAGCCAAATGGAGCATGTACTCGTAGGTACTCTTGTTTTCTCATTTTTGAGTATCGCTTTTATTGGTGTATTTGGTTGATGTTTTTTTTTTGGTTGTAGATTGGTAGGATTGAGTTGGTTTGTTGGTTGTACTGTGTGGGTGTGTTGGTTGGTTGTTTTGGTTGGTTACATAGCTTCTCGGGGTTTTCGGTTGATTGCTTGGTTCTTTTGGTGTATTTTTGGGGTCAACGTCAACTCGTTGAGCAATAATACCACCAACAACAATAACAATTTCCACAAAAAATGTGTTACAGTTGCTGTTTTGGCTTTGTTGTATCTGGTCAGCATCCACCACAAACACTTGAAAACTGTCATGACTGTGGCAGTTGGCAGGGCAAGGACGTTGCCAATGGCCATATGCCGGATATAGCTCAACGTAACCGAGCTTTTGCAATTTGGTAACGTCTTTTTTGTTGTTGTTGTTGTTATGCTTGCTTTTGTGATTGTTCTCACAATTGGAGTTGCATATTATGACTGCTCCGCTAACCGTATTGTGGTTGTGGGTGCTTTGGCAGATTTTATTTGGGGTTTAACAGATTCGTATTGCATTTAAAAGGTGACCAGATGCGAAAATTGCGATAAAGATTTTTGGTTGTTCTGTGTACAAAGTTACAGTGGATGGTGGAGTCAAAGTTTGACTGGCTTAGATTACAATAGCAATGTCAGTTGCTTAGCTTACTGCTAGTTATTAGCTGTAACACCAATAAAATAGTTAAATGTTTGGTATTCAAAAGACTTTGAAAATTAAAAAATTCCACAGCTCTTAAAATCTTTCGAATCCATAGACTAACTATTTGTTTGTATATAAATTTTAGGAAATTAACCTTCAAAAATGCTCTCGCCGAATACCGAAATGTGATAACTCTCTTTTTAAATACTAAGAATTTTTACTTCTGGCCACCTTAGCGCTTAATCATGCTTGTACCACTTTAATGATTTTCATTTATTCTGAATTTGTGTAAAATCTCTACCGATTTTTTTTTTTGTAATGAAAAAATTTTGTATAACATACTCAACGGCTTTGAGCAAGAGGGACTGTAATGAGTTTTCCAAAACATAAAAACAAAACCAATATGAAAAAGTAAGGAGAGTGATATACCTATGATTGACAAGATCTCGAACGCCTCTGAACGGATTGGGATTGATTGGGATGATTATCACTACGAGATTGGGGTATCTATTTCGATAATAATTGAGGATCAAGTATAGAGGGTTGACAGTGATGATAAGGGGAGTGAGACAATGACACTGCTTTGCAGAAAATGAGAAAGCAAGGCCGTCAACATGCGTGAAGGTTGTACGACAGGAAACACATTTTTTTTTACTGGATCAATGCCTTGTTCCGATATATTCTTATATGGATACATTTATAGCCCAGGAGTTTGTGGGAAACACAGCTTGACGCTTCAGCTGAACTGATATTATCCAATCCCCCTGAACAGTACAGCAGCCGGATTCCCGTCATCGCTAAAGCTTAATCGCCAAAAATCTCTTAATACATTTTGGCAACTTTTGGCGACTTTTGCGATTCCAGTGAATGACAATCTCCTAAAATCTCCATCTTTGGTTCATTTTGATTCATTTTTTTGGCACATTTAAGCGATGAACACGAATGAACCAGATAACGTCATCAGCTGTTTTTGGCGACTAATTTAGCTGAGTTTGCGATTCTGGAATTTCAGCCATCTCGTAAAATCTCTATTTTTCTCCTAAAGCATGCTTATTTTGGCAACCAAAAAAATCTGTTGCTAAAATACAAAATATATGATAAAATGTTAGAATTAAGTTTTTTTATGTCAAAAAAACACTCATTGACATAAAATATATGCCATTTATAAGAAAAATAGAAATTGGTAATTGTTTCCTTTAGGAAACAACTGCTAAACCACGTCCCAAAAATGTGGAAAGGGGTATAAAAGAAGCGTTTTCACCTCTTATATATATAACTTTTAGGACACTCGTGGCTTGGAGATTCTAAGAAACATTTCTGAAATTGTCTGTAATTAAATTTTTCAGTGTTCTCGGCGCCCAAAGTATGGGGTTTACATCTAGTAGCATTTGTCTATTTCGGGCTATTTTTGGTGATTTATGGCATGCAAGGAATCACAACTAAATTGACAGATGACGGTGCTATCCCAGCGCCATCAAGCGAAAAGATAACCGTACTACATTTTAGCTAGGCGACTTGCGTTTCAGAATCGCAAATTAGCGAAATCTCCTAATTTTTTGAGAGTTCATTTGCTTTGGCATTTTGGCGAATTTTAGCAATTAGGCGATAGCGATGACTGGAATCCGGCTGCAGGTTCTAGAAATTACGAATTAAGGCCGCGAAGATTGAGATCGGCTTTGGTTTGTGAATAAAATAGGTGACACAGGGTGACCTTGCAATACATAAACAATTTCTTCATACCAGCAACCAACGTAATTTTTTTTTTCATTTTTTTCTAACATTTTATTTTAGATACATTTTTTGTTTATTATGACTTTGATTGACCAACATTTTAAGTAAATATATTTCTAAGTGAAGTAAAGATATTAATTAAAATGCGTGTTGCTTCATCAATAAGGGACACTATAATGTGCTTAGATGTTAAGCTTTTATGCACTTTGGACTATTTTTCTTTTGTAGCCTGTTTTTGTTTTGCATATTTCACTTTACGTACATACATACGACAAAATGTAAAAGTATGAATAAATAAATTTACATATTAGAAAGTTCACATACACATACATACATACATACATACAAGTTTTTACATGTCCTTTGCACGTAACTGCAGTAATTTAGAATGCATTACTAGATTTGTCTTCAATTCCTATCATTGCATATCTTCATTCATATGGGCATCACCTCCCGGTTCCGGTAATTTTCAAACGCAATATCAAATAAAAAAGTGTTGCATATTTTCTGGCGTGAATGACTGGCACGTATTGTATTTAAATCAGTCAAAGGTATGTCAATTTATTATGCAAGACAGGCGTTTTAATTAAATCTTTTCTAAACTTAAAAAGGCATTTTTAATGTTGGTCAATCATAGTCATTTTAAACAAAGATTTTAGCTGAAATGAATTGTAACAGGGTGCGCTTATGAAAAAAATTAAATTGCTTGGTGGTATGATTACCCTACCCACAAACAATTTGCCAAACTTTCACTTTATTTCCTCCCTTATTATGACTTTTAAATGGCATATTTTTGCCTTCAGGCGTTTTTATTTAATAGTACGGATATCGCGCACCGGATATTAATTGTCGGTCTGTAATGGAATTGAAATTACACGCTTCAGTTTTGGAAAGCATTGAACTGTAATGGAAAGTAGTTTATTTTGTGCTTAGTTTTTTCATCCACCTAAATTTATTAGCCGTCTCGTTTTTACTTGACGTTTCAATAATGCAATAGGCATGGCCTTAAAATCTGGATATCAGTTATGCGCCTAAAAGTATGTAATTTTCGGAACTCGCTTAACATATGCTTAACCGTTCATCCAACCTAGCTTGTTACTCGTTTCTTCGCTCTGGCAACTAACTTCAGTTGGAAACGTCACAAAAACTCAGGTCAGTCTCTTGCCAAGAGGTTTAACTCCAGACTGCAGGTCCTACAATTGCCAGCAATGCCTAACCGAAAGAAAAACCTCATCATCCAAACTTCATCATAGCGCTCAAGTCTTTGGCGTACATCAATTTTAATTTAAAGACCGCTTACGTTTTTATTTCAATTTTACAGATCTCCTTTGTGTTCCCATTTAATGTTACCCCAGCGCATCACGATCTTCTTTTTACGACACCACTTAACAGCGGTTAGACACTTGTTGTTGGGTAAAAAATCAAGCGTTGGTTTTCCATTCAATGTTTATCGTTTCCCTTGTCATTTCCGCCCATTTTTTATGTCCTAGAAAATGCGGTATCACAAAATATAAAATAGCACAAATGCGACGGAGTGTAAAATTTTTGGCATACATTTAGGCGCTATTGCGAAAATTTGTTATGCATTCAAAACAGCGCTGGCAAAAGGCGTTAAAAAATATTGAAATATGAGGAAAAAACAATAAACAAAGCAAAGTAAAACGAAAGTGTGAAAATATTTTCAATTTTTCGCAAGTTGTGAAAATATTGAATTGAATTAAATTGAATTGACTAATGCGCCTAAAAGTATGGCGTGGTAGTAAAAATAGAAATGACACATTTTGTTATAGAAATTTTGTTTTCTTTTGTTATGTTTAGCAATTTTATTTTGTTGTACTTTTTTTCTGCTCCATTTCAATTTAGTATTATAATTTCCACAACATTTGCTGCAGCAATAAATGAAAGGACATTTGCGAACATGGTTGCCAACTTGAGAAAACTGGATGCAAAATGGTGGTTTGTGTATATACTGTTAGGCGCTCGCTTTTATTGTTGTTCTTGTAATAGCATTTTTTTTTTTTGAAAATCCATTGGACACTTTGGTGCCAGTTTCATAGCACTTTCGTTAGCCTACCGTTGTTTTTAAGTGAAGGTCAAAAAATAAGGTGATTTGATTCGATTTGATTGAGTTCCAAATTTGTGAGGAGGTCAAAAGAGCAATCCACACAGAATGGGGAAAAAATGTGACCCAAAAAAAAAAATAAAATGTGGCAACCCTGGTTAAAACAGCTTGTTGTGTATAATGTGCGGTGGGACAATGGCGCAATTGACTCCATACGACCCATTCGTACTTTTATTTCCTTTGTAATGTTGATTACACAAGGAAACCATAAAAATAGTTGTTTAGTAAAAGCAGAAAAAGAAATTTCTCATAATGGTTGCGTATAAATAGTAACTGTAATGTAACGGTTAATGGAAATGGTGTGAAAATCTAAATAATATTTGTTTGGCACTTGAGACGTCGGCTGCGGGTCGTTTACGTAAATTAAATGTTTTTATTGAAAAGAATATTAATAAATGAAAATGTTTATTAAACTAGATATGACGTCATATTATGTGCGCTTCAATGCGATATTCGACTTTGTGGACAGGAAGAACTTATCTTGCAAGTTGAGTTTACAGTTTGTGGAACACATTAGGGTGTGATCTCTTTGATGTGATCTATGAAGCCAGTATTAAAAGTGAATAGCTGTTAGGTATACAAAGTTTGAGCTTAGAGTACTCGGAAGTATCAATGCTAAATGATGACAAATATGATAATTGGAACTTAAAGTTACCCGCAAAAAATATTTTTACTTCAGTTTAAATGTGAGTTGATTTACAATTTATTATGCCTCACCCCCCTTCGTTTTTTTTTCGTTTCCTGTAAAGAGACTTATTTTACAATTTTGTGCCTGAACTGGTACGGTCGAACACTTTAAGGTACTAGTTGTGATGAAGTATAACCCATTATAGACGAAAGATATAAAACAATAGGTCACTCTCTTTAGCGATAGGGCGCAAGAAATTTGTAGGGTATTCAAGCAATTGAAAGTTAGTAAAGATGGAAATCGTATTAGGTATGTACCAAAGAGAAAATGTAGGATGTCTGCCCATTTTTTTTTTCATCAGACGCGATTGCCAATGTTTTTCTTTCAGAATGGCTTATAAATTGTATTCCGTGCGGTGGGATTCACTCTCATGTTGACTCTCCATGTTTCTTTTGTTCTAATGAAGCATCTACTTTTTTTCACATATTAATTCATATCTCTGCTTCTTCGTATTCGCTTTCTTTTACGATTTCCTGTTCCTTATTATTCGAACTCCTATTTCTATTTCTATTCCTTTTTCTATTCTCCTTTCTATTCCTACTCCTACTCCTACTCCTACTACTACTCCTTCTCTTATTCCTACTCCTACTTCTATTCCTTTTCCTATTCTTGTTCCTATTGCTATTACTTTTCCTATTCCTACTTATACTCCTACTTCTATTCCTTTTCCTATTCTTACATTCTATTCTTTTTCCTATTCCTAGTTCTATTCCTATTTTTATTTCTACTCCTATTTTTATTCCTATTCTTGTTCCTATTACTATTTCTATTCCTATTCCTATTTTTACTCCTATTCAAATTCCTATTCCTATTTTTGCTAATATTCGAATTCGTATGCCTATTCCCCTTCTTATTCCTATTCCTATGCCCACTCCTATTCAAATTCCTATCCCTATTTATATTGTTATTCCTATTTCTACTCCTATTCGAAATCCTGTCCCTATTTCTATTGCTATTTCTACTCCTATTCGCATTCCTATTCTTATTCCTACTCCTGTCCCTTTTACTATTTATACTCCTATTCGAATTCCGATTCCTGCGCTTATTATCTACTATCTACTATCTACTATTTCTATTCCTATTTCTTTTTTTACTACTATTCCTATTATTATTCCCATTTCTATTTCTATTCCTATTCCCATTCCCATTTCTTTCTTGTTCCTATTCATACACATTTATTTTATAAAAGAACATTCATTAAATTGAACCACCCTAATGAGCATTAAAACAAATTAAAATCTATTATTGATGAAATGCTGTTTAAATACAAGAAAAGCAAGCTAATAATTGAAATTGCTTGCAGCACGTTGTAAACAATAACTGTAATTAAAAGTTAATACATGGAAAAAGTTCAATTATTTGGGGATTATTTTGACGCAAATAGGAAATTATTAATTTCAATTTTTATTTTTTGAAATATAGTCAGTGTCTTTCTGTAAAAGATAAAGAAAAGGGAAGTTAGTTTCAATTTCCTGAGATGTGAGTGAAAGCCGGTCAAAATCGATCAGCCGGTTAGATGACCAGTTAAAGATGAAGAAGAGAGCCTCAGCCGTAACAGAAAATAGTTAGAATTTTATTCCGAAAGAAACGAAGCACTGAAGATGGCGAAATCAACCACCAAACGCACAGAAACTTTTCATCTCAGTCAATAAGTGCAGACTCGGCTCAACATCTTCCAAATTTTCGAGTTAGTTCGTTTTAAATAATAATTAAAACCTTCCCTTTCACTCGTTTAATATTTTCTTACTTTATTTCTCACTTCACTTTCGTTTACTAAATCAACAGTCTAATTCTTTCCCCCAACTTTAAATATTACTCGCCGCTGTTTATTCTTAGATTATGCATCTTAAGTTGCCCCTACTGTCATTTGCTCAAGTCATTCGCTGTCCACTTAACAGCCATCCAATGCAACTTTTTATTGTCCAACTGAAATGCCATCAACTGGCTTCTCCTACTCCCTGTTTGCACTGTTCAGCGTAAAAGCGAAAGTTTGGCGCACTTTTTTATGGCGCAAGTGTCTCCCAGTCAGGATATCAAATTTACTAAATAAACTTGCATAGCGTACGTCTGACCATATGCTTACTCAACAGAGGTGAGCTAAAATACATTCTGCACCACAAAATGCAAACCAATTTTTTTGGGTTTCTAAATGAAAAAAAGGTAGTAAAAAGGGGGCGACATTTTTCCCTTCCTTTGGCAGTTATGTACATTTTCATTACTTCATTTAGTTACGCATTATGTACCGTTGCCAATTTTTAGTTTATATTTACTTTTTTTTGTTTTTTTTTTTGCTCGCAAGTTTATGTGCGTTCAATGTACAAGCGCTTCCTCTTTTTTGCCAAGTTTTTTTATTTGTCCCTGGCGTATTGCGCCCTTCAGCAGCTAGCAAACTTACCTTTGCTTGCTTCCTTTGGATTTGTTGCTACATTTTTTTTGCTGTTGCTATTTTATGTAGGTTTTATATCTTAAAAAGTGCACAAAAGTAAACGAATAAAGTTTTCGGTTATCTTTTGACTCCCACCGCTTATTGTTTATTCAATATGGGGGCCAATAAAAGTTCGTTTAGTTGGGTTGAGTTGAGAGGAAAAGGGAAAAGCTATATGAGACCAGTCAATAAGGGTCCCTATCAGGGGCGACTCAACCCCGAAATCCAAAAAGACATGTTTTTCACAGGAAGTGAGGATAAAAGATGTCCTCGATATTTTGTAGAAAACATGTTGACTCCGCTTCCCAAAATCCTGTATACGCCACTGGTCCCTATACTTAAGCTTTAGTCAAGGATAGCACATCTATCTCTAGAATGCTTTCGCCGGACCTCTAAATCATAAAAGGCTCAGCAACTCAAGAAAACCTTAGCAAAGGGTGGGGTCTCAATTCCACTGTACCGACCTTATGCAGTTTGATTTGTGCCTTAAAATTTTGCAACACTGTTTTCGTGCTAAATCCACGAACCTTTGTTATTCCCCCCCCACTTGTGTACTATAACCGCTCTTATTTCATTTTATTCGCAAATGAGACAATTACAAGTCCATAACTTCTTGTGTCCTTTTTATTTCGTTACGGTCTCGTTTGGACTCTAATACATATTATAAAGCGAAGCGAATAAAAGTTCTAAAACTCTTCTCTGGGATCTGAGATGAGTTTAAGTATTTATAGCTTGAGTTGATTATTTTTTCGCTTCATTGGGATAAATGGGATTTATTGCATTGATACGAGTTTAGATGTGGATAAGAAATAATTTTTTGCATACTCACTATCAAGTACAAGGATTATTTGAGAGGTCAAGTGTGAGCATTGAGAATTTGAAAAATGCAATACGTACCAATAAGTATGAAATAAGAGAAAGATCGTGAGTGTACTTGTCGTATAAGCTGGACAAATTACTTTTACAACAATATTGTTAGGACTGAACCGGATAGTGTTATTAGCATGGGTCGTCAGTTTTTCAGGGAATCTAGTTTGGACATAGTAGTATACAGCAAGCTTCTGTTACTTCGAAAGCTTCACCGGAAGCGGCAACGATACTGTTCAGGAAGTTGTGAAATGGGGGCCGGAAATTTCTTATGAATTTCCTCGGTAAAAGAGGGTCGTCGAGAGGCCGGATCCCAAAGTCCTTCGAGGTTGAAAAAACTGAACCGTTTATTTAAATAGAACTAACTTCGAAAGTTGTTTAGAATTCAAAGAGTTTTATTTATTCAAATAAAAGGGGGCAATCTTATATATGTAGATATATATATATATACATATATGTATGTATAATCGTACGAGTAAATTGACAATATGACGTGATTGGTACTTACTCCGTTTGTGGTTATTTCCAAAGTGGAAGATATCAGGGCGATCGCTGAAGGCGAAACCCATTAACCGATTCCGCAGACGGGACTCGGAACAATAATTCCAAATTATGTCAGCAGGGCTTCCAGTACCGAGTACCCGGTACCAGTTCGCTTAACAGCGACACCTACAAGTGACAATGGAGCATTAAAGTGCAGACCTAAGCAATACTGTGCAGCTAGCTTCTAAGGGCTTTGGGTATCGACCATAGTGGTCTAAACACCTTTAAAACCACACTGAATTCGTAAGATCTAATTAACTTGTGGACGTTGTGATCTAGACTGTAGCACAATGCTACGGATAGAACTCGGTTATAGGCCCATAACCGTCTTCCGGCGTCACTTCGACATTAACACAATAATGAAAGTAATATTTTTTTCCGTCATCTATTGAAGAATCAGGTTCATCATCTACTTCGACACATATCAGTGAGAAAAGGTGTGCCTTCAAGGTGATAATTACTCTTCTCTCGAACTTTTCGGAAGTCAATGGTGTCCTTCACGGATGCATCAGTTTTTTCATATCTCACAAATCTATGTGACCACTTTGTTCTACCCTCTGATCAACCATTCATCGCTTCCTTTCAGATGACAGCTTAGTGACAGCCAGCTGACTTGTAGGGTTTTTAATGGAAAAATACTTCCGATTCTGGGTTGGTCCAAAATAGCTCTCAACAAACAGATACCCGAGATAATAATGTATGTATGTAATAGAAGATCACCTGCTCATCATACGTTGTCACGATGAGAGCGCATCGAGCCTATACGACTGGAATTTAATGAAATTTATCCTGCATCTACACGCAGAGTGCCTTTCTCTCTTATTTATTTATTTTTATCCATATTCTTAATGACTCACTACCGTACTATTATTTCCTAATAAAATTTTAACTTCATCCTATCTACATGTAAATGTGCACTTGCACTTTCCTCCACACCCCTGCACCCCTGCACCCAATGCAGCTTTGAGCACTTGCTACCCACACTTGCACTAAATCATTGCGGACATGCGGTGTATTACCCTGCAGACATAATAATAACATAATCGTAATTTTTCCACATCGTTAGTAGTCGGCAAGAGGTGAAAGGTCTTGTGTGTACTCCGTACACCGTACTCCGTTTGTTGAGCAGAGGGAACATGTTGAAGTTGGTGAGTTGGCAACATGCAATAAACGTGCTCGTCTCTTGCACTAGAAGGCTTATCCTTTTACATACTTTAATATATGATATTCATGGCAAACAGAGCATTTAACATCTTCCCAACAATTTCACAAGCATTTTCGATGATTTAGCTTACCAAGTCCATGCTTTGTGTAGATATAACGGTACACACATGCGCTCAAGTGTAGCTGCATTGGTGTAGCATCTTCGACTATAACTTGGAAGCTGAGGTATACAACGTAATTGCAATTGAGCTAACGTACAAGTTAATGGTGTGGAAATGAGCGTCGAGTTAAAAGGATGAGACCACAGGGAGTCAAATTCAAGAGTTTTCACATACTAACGGTATATCGATATGTATAACGGTATGTATATTAAACTATTCATGGCTGTTTGGTTAAGTGCGCGTATTGTACTCGTAAAGTAAAACTCTGAGCTCTATAGATAAATGCGATAGAAATAAAGCTTAATTTGTGTTTGCAGTGTTGGACGAGTTTGCAATTATTCTTTATTTACGTAGATTTCGATTTGTGTTTATTGGACAGCGTAATTACTTTGGTTGAGTAATGATTGGAGTGTGGTTAACTTGGTAAGTCTAAGTAAACTCTGTTAAGGCTAAGTCTTCGTTGTGGAATCTGGTCGAGATACAAGATGTGTTAACCAAACCACGTGATAATTAAGCTCACGACAGCTAGGGAGTGGGTTCTGAATTGGTCGGCTTTAGGGACCAAGTTTTGCGGCATTGAAATCAGGTGCAGCGTTCTCTTGAGGATTTGGCGTATCGTGTTGAACTCGGCTCAAATGGACTTAGCACCCAAGAAGTCGCATTGAAACCGTTAGGTTTAAAAGGCTTGTTGGCAGCATACTCCTGAATACTCCTAATACAATATCAACACTTAATAATTTAAGTAGTTTTGGCTATTGCGTCTCCAATCACGTCAGTCATCGCTTAGAAGTAGTTCCAGTTACGCATCCATACTGACTCCCGACTCTTATGCCTCTCTGCCCATAGACTCTAAATAACTTGAGCTATCTAGGCGCAAGATACGGCAGTCATAACGTGTAAATTTTTGGCAGAAAGAGAAGGAATCTCGGTCTGGCATACTCGGACCGTACTATCATATTAACGGTTGAGCGTAGCCGAAGCTGCAAGATGCCTAGCGATGTCCATTGATTTTAACAAAGCCGCTAGATCTAAACTCGAGACTAAAAGACAGAGCTTTGTTGGACCAACAAATCAGTGTGAACAGTTAGACTTAGCTTTCTGCTGCTAAGCAGCTTAAAACCCTTCTCATGGATTAACCCGATAAATGAACCAACAGCTTAAGTACTTCTCTTGTTTACTACTTAACCGTAATCAACGCAACTTGCGTTCAAAAAGCTTAAAAGAACTTTTCATTTTATTCAAAAACTATGTTCTTTGTGAAAAATATTTTTTATGGAAATTTTTGAATTAATTCAGCGCTTTTAGACACTCACTTATCTACGCCCCCTACATTGCACCGTATGGCTGCGAAAACTTATGTCAACAAGAGAAACTAGAAAAATTTGAGATGAAATCATAACGAAACTTGCAAGCAAAGCTTACCTGCAAAGGTACCACTTTTCTTCTTCTTCTACTACTTTTATGTTGTTATCAATATTGTCTACCCACCGCTGCGTCTGCGCTTTGCTTCCTCTCCATCGAACTTTTGTGCACTGAAAGTTGAAAAGTAGTCAAGTAATGGCAAGCGGAAAATGCTAACGGTACAATATGGCATTCTACGTCACCGATTTCTCAATCTTCCTCTTAGTTTGGTTTCAACAGCGCCACATAAGAACTTTTCAATTATGCTGTTTGCGTTAAAGTTTACTTAACTTGTCTTCAATTTATTCCATTATTTTCTTTTTGCAATCATTTTCTTGCGTTGTCATTTTCATAATTCCTTTTCGTGTCACTTTTATGTCCGTAGCACATTCAACGTACAACAAAATTTCGCACACAAAAATCACTATTACCACCGAATGTAATAAATCCACATGGGGCACACAAAAACAAAAAAACATTTAGCTAAATAATGCGAAAAAAAACTTTTGCCACTTTTGACTCTGAGCCAATAATGTAGAAGGAGCTTTCATAAGCTTTTTTTGGAGCTTTCATAAAAAACAGCTGCGAATAATAGTTTTGCAAAAATAAAACAACAAAAAGAATTCCTTCATCTTGCTCTAATTATGCGCTAGAAAAGATGAAAGTCCCCTTTTGTTGGTTAGGTACATGGATATCAAATGAGCAGTATCGGATAGTACCAAAATTCACCGTTACTCCTTAAATCGAAACAAAAAGACACGGAATTCCATCGGTTCAGTTTTCAGCTAGAAATCGACAAAAATGGGAAAACGCAAGTTTCAGGTGAGCAAAAATTGTTAGACAGATGTGCAACTTTCCTCTCGCCTTTCCATGCTGTGTGTTCGGACGTTCTGCGAGGACTTAAAACTTTTTCCAAACGCTTTACAACTAAGCATGAAGTGATTTGATGATTCCACCTCACCATCCTCCATGCAGCTCACACAGCTCGTGGTTTCAAGAATATTTAACCGCACCGCATGGATCCCTATCGGACAGTGCCCCGTCAACACCCCAATTATAATGTAAATATGTGCCTTGGAGAGCCCTAGTAGTTCCACTAATCGCCCGGAGTCAACTACTGGGCAGAAGAACTTCGACACCTGACATAAGGTGATGTCAGCGCAGCGCTTGCTTAAATGTTTCGAAACCAACCTGCCCAAAAGCAGACTACAGGTCATAATACCCGGTATCTGGAGGCAGCCACATCTGTTTCACGAGTACCCGCTCTGGCTAAGAGATCCGCATGGCAATTGCCGGGAATGTCACAGTGGTATGGCACCCAAATAATTTTTATTTCGAATTAGTTGGCCGCAACCGTAAGCAATTCCAGACAGTCGCTCACTGTCCTTGATCGAACGTTGCCAGCACTCAGCGCCCTTATTGCCTCCAGCGCCTCGGAGCCTAATCGCGGCCCGAGCTCCGCCTATTTTTCCTGCAAGGTGCAACTGGGTGCAGATTGAGCATCACATTCAATGTCAGGGTAGGAGTGGTCCGCATGGCCCCACTAATCCCAACCATGGCCATTCGCTGCACCGTGATCATCTTTTTCGTGGAGAAAACCGTGTTTAGCACGCTCCACTAGATCTTATTGAAATGAATTTTATGGCAAAAGTGTTCTCTAAAGTAACGAGGGCCAGGCAATATTTCCTCACACTGGTCCAAAAAAAAGTCTAAACCAATTTGCATTGTCTAATACATACATGCTTATGTATCTATTTATTAAGCACAATAGAATATAAATAGTATATGCCTGTTTACTATGATTCGGGGTTTTTGTGTCTCGGGGGTTGAGGTAATCTCTTAGGGTAATAGAAATGGAACGGTTCGTCTGTTGCTAAACGGGTAAAAAAATCCTCGCCTGCCTTCGTGAAACCCGGCATTAGGCTGATGAGCAGCAATGCTGAAAAAAAAGATGACAAATTATTACAGAGTCCTTGAACCTCACCTATCGATCTACATAATACTAGTTTGGTGAAAATATCTGTTAGCTAAACTAAAAGACTTACCGCATGCCATAAATAATAGAGCAGTTGGGGTTTTCATTGTTATTGCACCAAACCGCAGAAGCTGTGATTTAAGTTTGAAAAAAATTTTGAATGTTCGTGTTTATATAGCAAAATTACAAACAAATTTGCTCATTTCAATGTAACAAAAGCTCACAAAAAAAATTAAAAATTTACATATCTACACACATTTGCGCGAAAAATCTTAGCAGTGCATATGACTAATTTTAAGAAAGCAAACGAATTGTGGTATCCAGTTCTTATCTTCATATTTCTTGGTTCAAGAATTGGTTGTTAAGGCACGAAATTTTAGCAAAAATGTGTGCTACAAGACCATGTATGGAAGAAATGTGAAAGGTCATTAAATAAAATACATTTTATTTAGCTTTCTAGTCCGACTACAACTAACAATATCGCGGATGTCTCTTCGATATTCTGCATCATACTAGTTATACATTTCACTTAGTTTTAAGCTGGAATCATTGGTGCGTTATCGGTAACCTTATAAAACAGCTGATTCGACCAACCTTATGAGAAACAATGTAATCGATTGGTATTACCATCTGTAACGCAACCTTACCGACCAATTGCATATTGGTTTTTCTCTTACGTTAAGGATACGACTACGGCACCAAGACCTCCAGCTTTAATTCTATGACATTATAAGTGGCGGTACGAAGTGGGCGAGAAACTTAGCCTTTGAGTGTGCTTTGAGATAATCAAGGCGAAAACTCTGGTTTACAGGATTGCATACCTTTGGGTTACGAAAGGATGTCTATAGGTTCCTCTAAATTTATATTATTTACATCTAGAACTGTAATTAATTCACGATCGTGGATGGTACTAATAGAGTTTTGACAATAGAAATATAAAGAAACAGCATATTCATTACGTAGCGGCGATATAGTATCCATTGAATTGTTATACAATTGGATAAGATTAGTCTTAGTCACGTACTGCCTGATCGAATTTCAATAGTTCTTTATGTGTAAACAAATTGAAAATTTGAGTTTATAATTAGAGATCAGCTCATGTCATGTCTTTAATATTAGAGAAGTAAATGTCCTATATTCCGTGGAATTTTGACTTTTCAACCAAGTAAGGAATTGGGAAAAAAGTTTAATCAAAAAAATTGTTTAGGAAAAAAAATTAGGTAATCGTTTACGTGGACTACCGAGTGCTAATACGCGTCCAAAAATGTCGGAAGGGGTATCAAAAGACGCGTTTCGGTCCCAGGAGCATGAATATAACTCCGCTTAACCAATATTTTCAATATTTTGGAAAATATTTGCGAAAAACCGAAAAATGACCCAGGTCAAATTCTGATTTAGGGGCCCGATCCATGTTTTTTATGTGCAGAACACCTTTCCGCATTGGCGGCCTTTGGCCGCGCTTAAAAAAAGCCATGCCAACTCCGGGTGGTTGCCTGAACCGTGGCAACGTGCAGTGTAATTTGTTATTACAACAACCACATGAAAATGACAGAAAATTCTGAACTTTGATTGCAAATATCTCGCAAACCTGGGACCAAAGCGCGTCTCCTGATACATACCTGATACATTCCCACGACAGCCGGTTCTACGTACCGGAATGACTCGGGGTTTCCCCGACCAAGGACTGTTATTTCACTACCCCCCTGCCTAAACCGTCAGTTATTCCCCCCCAATAATGTCATCCTCCGAGCAGCTCCTTGCAGCGGGACTGCTCAAGACTCTCCTGCTCCGTGCTGGTACTGAATCCAACCCGGGACCTAGAGTATGGATCTGCTGTATATGCTGGAAGAAAATTTATGTGAAACGTTCACATTCAGTACAATGCTCTAATTGTAACAGATGGTTGCATCTAACTAGTTGCTCCGGACTAAATCCCTCTACTCATAGACCCGCTAGTTTTTATAGAACTTTTGTGGCCCCTTGCTGTTCACGTCCTACGACGTCCAGTGGCCGTCGCACAGTGGGGTGTTCCATAGAATTTAGCCGGCCAAAAGTCGAAATTTCAAAATCTCCCATTTTTGAAGAAATGTATGCACATATGTTTTTGGATATCCCATTAAGGGTTTAAACTCTTTTAGACCCCTCCCCGCCAATAGCGGATCGAACCACGCACTTCTAAAGTTGTACATACAATATGCTAGAATCGATGTTTTTTTTCCAATGTAAGGTAATATATAACTGGAAGCTTTATATTTTTTTGGTTGGGAAGCTTACACTAAAACCAGTTACATTTACTTTGAGGGCAGATTAATGTTTACCCAACGCATATTTTATCCTCCTCTTATGATAAGTTTTGATGAAGTAAAATAACTTTTAATAATAGCCCTTCTAACTACTTTGTTATTTAAAAACTTTGCAAACACGAAGTTTTATCTTTCTATCAGGGCATAACATGTCAATGATTTTTCGCCAATACGGAGACTGATATTTATAGTAAACTTTGAAAAAGAAAACAGCCGCGCAAACCCGCGATTTTTCAAGTAGTGATAACATTTGTGAGACAAGCCCTCGCTAATCCGTGTTTTTTTTTTTTTTGTGATTGTGTGGTACCATTATATTCTTCAGCTATTTTGTTTTGTGTTATTTTAAATACTAAATAATCCCAAGAAATGGCGACATTTACGCGTTTGCAATTGTATAATATGATGCAGCAACATAAAGATAAAAATTTTGACGAAAAATTGGAATTTATACAAAATTACTTGCTATTGCTAACTTATGATAGTTCTGAAGTGGAAGAAGTTAAGCGAAATATTTCATTTCTCAAGTCAGAATTCAAGCGAAGGTGGCTAGCAGCGCAAAAGAAAGGTGATTTATTTTTGAAAAAGAATAAAGATTGGCTTCAGGGATCATTTACTTTAAAAAAATTAGACTGTAGTAAACGCACTGGTCGGCCTTCCTTAAGAGTTGAGGAAAACTACTGATGCTGACGTCTTAGCCTATGCCGCAAAAAGTAAGTTGTACGAAGAAGGAAGGAGAACTGAGTCGAAACAAGTGGAGAATATAACAAATTCGGCCAATATGTCACATGAATTTAGTAGCGAAAGCTCGAGAATGAAAAAAGATGACAGAAAACAGTTACCACCTTTTGAGGCTTTATGGATGATAGTTGAAGCTGGTCTTACTAGAAGACAGTACGAAGTACAAACATACCTTTCTATCCATGTTACACTGTTATTCAAAAAGAAAAAAAAGAGGCATATCCAGACGAATCATCTTATCTAATCACTGAAACGTGTACAGAAATTAAATTACAAAATCTAATGGACCTTACGGTAAAACGTTTCCTTATGTTTTTAAATGACGTCATTCAAGGACTAGAGATGGAAGAGTGTAGCACGTTAAGGTTGGTTTCGAAATTGGGTTGTGACGGCTCACAACAAAAGCAGTTCAAGCAAAAATTTGGCAATGATGAAGATTCTGACGCAAACATATTTCAGAGCTCATTTGTGCCATTACAATTGATTTGCGATCATAACAAGAAGATTATATGGCAAAAGCCAACACCTTCCTCGCCGAGATACTGTCGACCTATTAGAATTAATTTTGTCAAGGAAAATACTGATATCATAAAATCGGAAATTTCTCATATAAATAATTCTATAGCATCTTTAGAGGAAACCAAAGTGAAGATAGATGGTAAAGATTTTTCCGTTAAACACACTCTTTTGCTAACTATGGTCGATGGGAAGGTATGTAATGCTGTTACGGAAACTACTTCTACAATGCGGTGCTATATCTATTTGCGGAGAAACTTCGAAGGATTTCAATAATTTAAATAGAACAAAAGAACCTAATCCAGATGCAATTAACTTTGGTTTATGGATTTTACACGCAAGGATTCGAATGTTTGAACATTTATTACATTTGTCGTATAAACTTCGTATAAAACAATGGCGTGTAACGTCTTCGTGTGATAAAGAGCTTATTGACCAAAGAAAAAAACAGATTCAACACGACTTTAGACAGAAACTGGGACTCTTGGTTGATATACCCAAGCCAGGATTTGGAAACACTAATGACGGAAACACTAGTCGTAGATTTTTTCACGATCCACAAATTGCATCCGAGATATTAGGTATCGACCAAGATCTCATATATCGCTTCAAAATTATATTAGAAACAATATCAAATGGCCACAAAATTGATTCAAAAAAATTCTCTGAGTATGCAATGGAAACTGCTGAGCTGTATGTAAGCTTATATTCTTGGTATCCGATGTCTCCAACAGTGCACAAAATTCTAATTCATGGAGCAATTATTATCGAAAATGCATTATTACCAATCGGCCAACTATCAGAAGAAGCTAGTGAAGTGAGAAATAAACACTTTCGTCTTTTTCGCGATAATTTTGCCAGAAAAAATTCCAGAAAGTCCTGTAACTTTGACATAATAAATAGATTGCTCTTAACTTCGGATCCTATTTTGACAGGAAAGAAGCCTCGAATAAAAAAAACATCACTGCCATTGTCAGAAGAGTGTCAAAGGATGCTGCTTTCGGCAGAAACTTATTCGATGGACATTGAATATGATGATACTGTTTTTGATATTGATACTAATACTGAATGAATATGCACTGAATTTATTTAAAAAATAAAGCTGTTATAATAGTTTCAGTATGGCAACCGTTTTTTTTTATTAATAAAAGCGTTATTTTTATTTTGGCCGGCTAGACTAATAAGATACCCCACTGTGCGTCGTCGATCAAGTATCGCTCCGCCACATATGTCTGACTCTGTCACATCAGTCTCCACGACTAGCACTAACAATGCACATCAGCAAGTAGACCTTCCGAGCGGCCGCTCACGCCCCCAGGCGTCAACATCTCACACAGCAGCTCACAGCTACTCCCTACGTAGCACTTCCCAAGTGGATTTGAGTAATGCTGAGCGTCCGCTCTCAGCGCATCAGCACGAGTATAAGCCACAACCATCAGCTCCTGGTCCCTTATACTACGTGCACTGTTTGTCGGTTAAGATTATATACGCCGTTGGCATCAGTCAAGTGCAATAACTGCCTTGGCCTGTGTCACCTGCTTATATGCTCTGGACTCGCGAACAGGAAGCTATGAACTGATACGTACGTTGCGCCATGCTGTCGAGCTACGCAACCTTCAACGTCGTCCGACTCGCCTCTACCTTCTGGTAACGCGATTCCTTCGACTTCAAGATTGCGCCGTAGTGCGCGACCCAGCCTATTAACACCTAGGCATACGCACCAGTCCTTGACCCCCAGCATCAACTCTGCTCCCCCTTCGCATTTCGGTATCCTGCAATTTAATTGCAATGGCCTAACCGGTAAAATTGTTGAAGTGATAAACTTAATGAAGCGACTCAACATCAAGATCGCGGCGATTCAGGAGACAAAGCTCGGTGGAAGGTTGTCTCTTCAGACCTGCAACGGGTACAATGTACACCGTTGTGACCGTGCGAGAGGCCTTGGGGGTGGCCTGGCATTCATCACGCATCAATCTGTGCAGTATCGTCTATTTGAGCCTGACATCGACCCGAGGGACACCACCTTATAACGTCAAGGTATGGTTGTCCGATCAGGCGATGTCGACCTTGAAATCATAAACATTTACATACCTCCTGTCACCTGCTGCCCCAAGGATTACCACCCCGACATTCGTACGTTACTCAGGGGCGAGAACTGCGTCATCCTTGGTGACATCAACGCACACCACGACCTGTGGCACTCCAGCTTGCAGGCCGATGGTAGGGGACAGGAGCTGGCTGACCAAATAGATGATTCGACGTTCTGCACTGTAAATGGGGATGCCCCCACTAGAGTGGCGGTAAACTGCTCTAGCTCGCCAGACATCACCATAGTCAGCGCAGACCTTATAAACTGCGTTGAATGGCGACCGATGCTGACGCTTGCATCGGACCACCTACCCATAGTGCTCTCTATCGATCGCCCCACCGACTTTGTCACCGCTGAGAATCGGACATACACCAACTTCAACAAAGCAGACTGGGAGGGTTTTCTAACCCCCAGAGAGCGCCTTCGATGCTCTCCCCACCCCGTCTGACGTACGAGAAGGGGAAAAGGCGTTTCGTATGGCCCTAATTTCAGCCTCACATCAACACATTCCGTCAGGTAGAATAAAGGAAGTGCGTCCATTCTTCCCCGCAGAGGCAGCGGCCCTGGCAAATGAACGTGACCAAATTCGACGCCTTGACCCTACGGATCCTCAAATAAAGGATCTTAATGCGGAAATCAGACGCTTAGTAGATAAACACAAACGTGCTAAGTGGGAAGAGCACCTAAGGTCTTGCAACCTCTCGGCTGGAGTTGGCAAATTATGGTCGACGGTGAAATCTTTGTCCAACCCGACTAAACCTAACGACAAAATATCCATCGCCTTCGGTGATAAGGTTCAGTCGAAGCCTAAAAGATGCGCGAGCGCCTTCTGCCGACAATTTGTAATGCATCCTCCGTTGAACAAAGAGATTCGCCGAGCCACCAGGGAAGCGCATAAACACAAAAACAGCGATGTGCCCATTGCCATCTCCACAACAGAAGTTCATGAGACAATTCGGAGATCTAAGAACACCAAATATATTGGCCCCGATGGCATTTCCATGCTGATGCTGAAACACCTCGGCGACGAAGGCATAAGATACCTCACACATATTTTCAACCTTTCCCTGTCCACCTTTGTCATTCCTGAAAGATGGAGACAGGCCAAGGTGGTCCCACTACTAAAGCCTGGCAAGCCAGCTGCCGTAGGGGAGTCATATCGTCCGTTATCTCTCCTCTCGCCAGTAGTGAAGGTGTTGGAATCTATCTTGTTACCGCATTTCACCGCAAACCTGCGGCTCGCCGAACATCAGCATGGATTTCGCAAAAATCACAGCACCACCACCGCGCTGAACGCCATTACCACTCAGATAGGGGACGGACTAAACCAAAAGCGTCCAAACCACAGGACAGTGCTAGTTGCGCTTGACCTGACCAAGGCTTTTGACACGGTCAACCATGCGCAACTAATGAAAGACCTTGAAGACTCGTCCCTTCCCCCCCTGTTGAAGCCGCTAGGTTTCTAGGACTTCCGTTAGAAGAGTTTGATGACAATATTGGGTAAGGTAGATACTGACTACCTAGGCAGGGCAACGTAGTGCTACAACAACAACAACAACATACATACATATCCCAACATTTTTGGTTGTGTATTAGCGCTCGGTACCCCACGTAAACGATTACCTCGGCTGCTCTCATGGTTGAGTTGTAACCCTTCCAGACAATCCTGAGCATGATCCAATTATACAGGTAGTGTTGATAGGCCAGCTGATTTTTAATTTTTTCTCGAATTTTGACAATCAACCCATTTTGGTAATCCGTTTACGTGGGGTACCGAGCGCTAATACGCGTCCAAAAATGTCGGGATAGGTATCAAAAGACGCGTTTCTGTCCCAGGAGCATGAATATAACTCCGCTCAACCAGTAGTGCGATTCTGTAACTTTTAACACCTCCCCGAGTGTTAAGCTTGTCGCCGAATTTTGGCGTTTGTTCTTAACGAAACTGCGATTCTATAACTTTCCTTAACACTTTTTAGTGTTAGCTGTTTTATGTATGTATATCTGTTAAAATTGAGGGGAAAACTGCACTCATCTTAAGTACAGCAATTGACAGCGCCGACGTTCATGTCGCAGTAGCGCAGGTGATAAGCGTTCGGACTACAACGTGCGCGTCGCGAGTTCGGTTTCATGTTCGGAGAACTTATTTTCTATAACTTTTAACACCACAAAATTTTTTCGCGGTAACTAAGGTGTTAGCTAACACTTTTCGGTGTTAAGTTAACGCTAACACTTGGCGTTAAAAAGTTACAGAATCGCAAAAAGTGTTAAAAATGGTGTTAAGCGAAGTTAACGCTAACACTTGGCGTTAAAAGAGTTACAGAATCGCGCTACAGAACACCTTTCCGCGTAGGCGGCCTTCGGCCGCGCTTCAAAAAATAACCCTGGGCTACGCCATTCCAACTCCAGTAGTGGAATTCAATAACTTCGATTGCGACATTCGCAATCGACATTTCGTCCTAACCGATATCGATCACGATATTGGTATTCACTAACTTTTTTTTCTCGATTTTCGCTTATTCGCAATCAGCTGTTTCGCAAACTAAACGACACATAATTTGCAGTTGTTTTCTATGTCGCTAAATAAAATGCACATAATTTTAATTTTTTATTAAAAATTGGAATAATAATACTATATCCATATTATTATCATTAAAAAATGGCATTTGAGAACATAGAGTATGTTTTATAGCGAGATGAGGAATCCTTTGCCCGCATCGTTATAGATAAGTTAGTGAATCGCATATTCGATAGTGCAAGCGACCGAATCGCTATTGAAAATCTCGAAAAATCGAACCGAATCGAATCGCTATAAGTTAGTGAATTCCACTACAGTAGTGGAATTCACTAACTTCGATTACGACATTCGCAATCGACATTTTGTCATACCGATATTTATCACGATATTTGGTATTCACTAACTATTTTTTCTCGATTTTCGCTTATTCGCAATCAGCTGTTTCGCAAACTAAACGACACATAATTTGCAGTTGTTTTCTATGTCGCTAAATAAAATGCACATAATTTTAATTTTTTATTAAAAATTGGAATAATAATACTATATCCATATTATTATTATTAAAAAATGGCATTTGAGAACATAGAGTATGTTTTATAGCGAGATGAGAAATCCTTTGCCCGCATCGTTATAGATAAGTTAGTGAATGGCATATTCGATAGTGCAAGCGACCGAATCGCTATTGAAAATCTCGAAAAGTCTAACCGAATCGAATCGCTATAAGTTAGTGAATTCCACTACAGTAGTGGAATTCACTAACTTCGATTACGACATTCGCAATCGACATTTTGTCATACCGATATTTATCACGATATTTGGTATTCACTAACTATTTTTTCTCGATTTTCGCTTATTCGCAATCAGCTGTTTCGCAAACTAAACGACACATAATTTGCAGTTGTTTTCTATGTCGCTAAATAAAATGCACATAATTTTAATTTTTTATTAAAAATTGGAATAATAATACTATATCCATATTATTATTATTAAAAAATGGCATTTGAGAACATAGAGTATGTTTTATAGCGAGATGAGAAATCCTTTGCCCGCATCGTTATAGATAAGTTAGTGAATGGCATATTCGATAGTGCAAGCGACCGAATCGCTATTGAAAATCTCGAAAAGTCTAACCGAATCGAATCGCTATAAGTTAGCGAATTCCACTACAGGTGGTTGCCATAGCCGTGGCTACCGCCACGGTGATGTCCTTCCGCGTGCCACTCTTTTCTCACAGGGTAATGTGATTACAACAACCACATGAAAATGACAGAAAATTCTGAACTTTAACTGCAAATATCTCGCAAACTACTAAAAATATTGGTTCAGCGGGGTTATATTCATGCTCCTGGGACCAAAGCGCGTCTTTTGATACATATCTCAACATTTTTGGTTGTGTATTAGCGCTCGGTACCCCACGTAAACGATTACCAAAATATCAAGATCACAGCGTTGTTGTTGCATTTGCATGCAAAATTTTATACAGGTCTGGGTTTGTGTTTAACTGGTACACGCTAATACACAAACGGCTACAGGTACACAAATGTTTTCGTAAGTTTTTGCATCAGCGCTATAGCAATCATATCACAGCTATGATGCCTCAATACCTAAGAGCTAAGTATCAGATGAGCTGTGACTGATCAAACAGCTGTCCCGTAGGAAGTTTCCTTTTGGTGTCGAAATGCAACCATGCGAACTACAACCTACAACTTACTAGTACAATTAATTTCAACTCTGGAAATTTCCCCTCTAATACGGGGCTTCCCCGTTTTGATTAATCATAATTTATGTTCAGCAGATTTCACTTTGATTTACTTCATTGGTTCATTTGGTGTCTTATTTAATATTGAAAATGGATTTAAATATTAACCAGTGGCATAATTTAAGGTAAAATATCATGACACAATCTTCACATCATATTATCAAATTAACGTGTATTGTATTTATAATATATTTTCTATATTTTAACTTTAGCTATAGCGAAAAGTTGAATTACCTGGAGGCCACCCCGACCGATTGCAGTTTTTTAATTGGATTAGGAGCAAATGCCAAGACTATTTCTGCTCATAAGTCTATACTCGCTCGCTCGTCTACCGTTTTTGAAAGCATGTTTAATGGAAATTACAAAGAAGCCGATTCAACTGTCAATATACCCTTGCCAAATGTAGTGGATTACTTAGATTTCAAAGCAATCTTGGAGTACATATATTATAAAAAGACGGATGCCATTGAAGCTCTAGATATGGTGCGTTTAAAGCATATTGCATACCTGGCGGATTACTTTATTCTGGATGAACTTCTTATTAAATGTCACAATAAAATCGAGCGAAAACTAGTCGAAAAGCATACCAGCTTTTATGATTACTTACAAGTTTTTGAATATGCAAAGAGATTTGAAAGGAAGATTGGAAAATTCCTATACAACAATAACATATACAATGATTCCATACCCCATGCCACTACAGAAATATTGACAAACATGGCCATGTATGATTTGGAACCTCAATATTTCTACGACCTGGTTAAATCGCTTGCTTCTAAGTTTAAGGAATCTGAACGCTTTTATGTAATAGAAAGCTATGCTAAAATACATGGATTACAAATGGAAAAGTGTGCGTTTAGAAATATCCAAAACTCTGATAATTCCTTGGACGATGTAAAATCAGCAACTACAAATCATGGAAAAACTGTGAAGGAAATGTTCGAATTGATCAATTTTAACAATATGACTGCAAAAGATTTTAAAACTGGGCCCGCTGTTTCTAAGGTTTGGACTGTAAGTCCCGAAGAAAAATATCAAATTATGATTGCTCTTATCCAATAATCATAATAACAACAATTTTAATAACTTCAAATCTCACCTCTCTTAGTTATACTTGCATGTATTCTGAGGATTTTTATATGAAATAAATACCATCAATTATATAATCTGCATTGACTGCTAATTTTTTTATTTATAAATTGACAAGGGACTCGTCTAAGGCATTGGACTGTATTTTGTATTGTGTTTCGAAAGTAAATTTCGAAAATCTACTTGTTTTCAGAAACTTAATTAATCGAGATAGTCCTTGATGACAATGTAAGTACATTATTTCCTGTCATGATTCAATCATCATGAATCATGATTTCCTGTATATATTTTTGTTGTTATTAACATTGTGTATCAGTACACATGGTACACAATGGTTATTAACTTCTATCACTGTGAGAATCGTCATCAAACTCTTTTAACGGAAGTAAAAGGATACGAGCAGTTTTAACATTTGGACCAGAGTGATATTGGTGTTGGAAAAATATTTTCAATTGAGTAAGTATTTCGAATGTTGGGGTTCAGTGTGGATAAGTAAGAGTTTAACCTGTTACAATATCCAGAACGTTTAGAGCCCGCTTATGGTCGGATGTTGTTGTTGTTGTATTAACAACAAAACCAGTCATCCAGTTCTAGATCATGTCATCCCTCTTTTCGTAAGAAATGAGAAGATGAGTAGTGAGCGGCATCATATCATTACCTTGTGCATATTAGTCGCCTCTTACGACTGCTATGTCTACCTCGGGCATATTCTAAACCCCTTAACCCCCGATTTTTCGGATCCACAATTTACTATAGATTCTCTGTTCAGTTAAATAACGAGGCCCATAACAATACGTCAATATTATTAGTCCTAAACCATTTTTTGAGGCGAATCGCTTCTGTCTTCCTGAAAGACCCACCTGTTTTTGTTGTTGTTTTAACAACAAAATCACTCCCCGAAGCTTTTGGGGAGTGTTGTCGAAATAACAGTCCTTGGCCGGATACGAATCCGGTACGCTCCGGTACTGCCCGACTGTCGTGGGAGCGATTTGGTATGACCAATGGAACCTTCTAGGTCATGTCATCCCTCCTTCCGAAAGAAGAGATGGGTAATGAGAGGTGGGAGGCATCATATCCGTAGATCAACCATCGAGTTGCACATCATTAGCTTTGTGCATATTGGTCGCCTCTTACGACCGGTATGCCTACCGCGGGCATATTCTAAGCCCCAACCCGCAGGGGCGAAAGACCCACCTTAATGGCATCGCTTCTGTCTTCCTGAAAGACCCACCTTAATGGCATTCGTTCCCTGTTGTTGTTGTTGTTGTTGTTAGCAAGATTCAATGAATATCTTTTTACATGGAACGATCCAATAAAAGCTCACCCTTATGAATAGGAGAAATGTGTTTGACAAATCAAAAAGTATGTATAGGAAAAGTGAGTAAAAGTTGTTTTTAGGCCTGGGAACAAGCTTCAGAGGGTCCTAAAATTTCATAAAAATGTTATTTGACAAAAAATAAGATTCCTCGTTGTATTGTGCTACTCCTATGTACATACTTTTTAATTTGAAATCATAACATTTTTTTGAGCTCTATCTTTTGTGCACTAACAACAACTAACAAATTGAATGCTAGCTTTATGTTTGTATTAACTTTTGGCATGTGCTACCGTTATAATGTCAGCCGTGTAAAAACATAACCTACTTAACTGCTAACATCTAATGCACTTTTCTTTACTTTTCCGAATTTTGTTGTGCATTAACTTTGTTGGTTTTTTACGACTGTTTTTATGTATTTTATGTTTTTTTTTTGCAAAACAGCAGACAATTTAGATAAAGACAAAAATTGAACTCACAACAAGTTATTTACAAAATTTGTATTTATAGCCTAATCAAAAGGTTCGCTCTGCCCACACATGATCGTTGGTTAATTAACGAAGGTGCTACTACCCGAGCGTGTTCAAATACATACTGCAAAAGATTGATTTTGCTGTTTAAACAATAACAACACAGGCAAAATATTTTCTAACCGATGGATAGATGACCCTCCTGGCTAAGTGAAATATTAGTCAATCTCAGATTTAGTTAAAAACCTTCGATATCGCACCACATCCCTTTCTCACAAGGCTTTTCAAAACTCGTTATTTATTTATGTCCTGCACTCTGGGCTACGTGATCTATCTATAAGTTAGGGCTCACTGTGCTTTTATTCGCAGCGTCTGTTTACCAGGAGACACGGTTGCAAGCGGGCGTCTAGGCTTCGCATCAAACCGAACTCCCCTTCTGAGCACACGAACGCGGATAAGGACTCCTACTAAGAAATACTAGAACCAAACAAATGGTACTTACGTATATGAAGAATTCGGAAGAAGGACATGTATAAATGTTTGTATGCTCTTGGCCCGGATGCACAATGCTGTCGACATATTCGCCCACTTTCAAAACAATGTGGACTCTGCCTCAAGTAATTTTCAATGGAGCTCCCCGAATCTTGTTTCCGATGCTCCCATTGGGTATTAATTAAAATATACTCGTACACGTTTACGTCAGTATTTGATGTACTGCATATTGTGGGTTCCATAAATTAAATTAAATGAAATTAAAATAGGAAGGTTTTTGGCCAGTGGGGGTTAAGCAAAAACAATGTTTTTCTTTATCCTCCTAAGCGTTTCGATGCATTTTCTATCTTCTTCAGGGAGGTCTGAAGTTGAAAATATCACCTTGTTTAGATTCACCTTGAATTCATACACCCACCCACCGGATACCTGTTCGATCAGTGGCAACCCAGCTGTTACTTTGGGTTCAGTTAGTGAAGCGTCAGAATTGTGATATGATTTTTAAATAAAATTAGCTGGAGGTATTAGGGCGTTATCGGTAACCTTATAAAACAGCTGATTCGACCAACCTTATGAGAAACAGTACAATCGATTATTGGTGCAAAATTACATTAAAATTCGCTATTTGCAACATAACCTTAAGCGTCCCGGGGACGATCAAATTGTTTGGCAGAACTGTTTATGTGTATGCGTGTCGTGTGCTTGTCGCTTGCCCGCACACGTTCAAACAGAAACCGTCAAACGCCATTTGCGTTGAGAGTTCGTAGTGATCGGACGTAAATATGTCTTCATCGGATGACGATTTTTTTTACTTGCAACTGCAGCTTTATTAAAAAAGAAGGGTAAAAAAAATATGGATGAACAATATTCTTCCAGCTTTACATTCCATAAAGTTGGTAAGCATTGATAAACTTCAATAAATTTTAATATAAATTCTTTTTCGTCCGCTCATTTTGAATATCAACTCTAAACTAACACACTACAGTTTGTCAAACAAACGCGGCACGCTCAACAAAACGAGCGTCAACGCAGAAAAATCAAAAATTTTTGATTTTCATCAAACAGAGCCGACAACAAGTACGTGGGACACGAGGACCGTCTTCGGCATCACGAACACAAAAATTCTGCCAAACAATTTGATCGTCCCCGGGACGCTTTACCGCCCAATTGCATGTTGGTTTTTCTCTTACGTTAAGGATACAACAACAACGATACAACAAACGCACCAATAACTCTTGCTTTATTAACAATTCATCACAATGATATGACGTCAAAGGGTATGACGCATTACAAATTTCGCATTTTAAGTTAGCTTTTAAAGCACGGAATTCAATTTCGGTTGTTCTCATAACAATATTATGGTTGAGCTGTAACCCTTCCAAACAATCTTGATGTACTCCGACCCATACAGATATTTGAGTGATCAGTGACAACTCAGCTGATATTCAGGTCTAAGGTAAAGCTGCACACATACACAAACGGCTTACAGCTACACAACTGTTTTGATAAGATTTTGTGCTATAGCAATCATATCACAGCTATGATGCCTCAATACCTAAGAGCTAAGTATCAGATGAGCTGTCACTGATCAAACAGCTGTCCCGTAGGAAGTTTCCTTTTGGTGTCGAAATGCAACCATGCGAACCACAACCTACAACTTACTAGTACAATTAATTTCAACTCTGGAAATTTCCCCTCTAATACGGGGCTTCCCAATTTTGATTAATCATAATTTATGTTCAGCAGATTTCACTTTGATTTACTTCATTGGTTCATTTGGTGTCTTATTTAATATTGAAAATGGATTTAAATATTAACCAGTGGCATAATTTAAGGTAAAATATCATGACACAATCACATCATATTATACAAATAACGTGTATAGCATTTATGTATAATATATTTTAACTTTAGCTATAGCAAAAAGTTGAGTTACCTGGAGGCCACCCCGACTGATTGCAGTTTTTTAATTGGATCAGGAGCAAATGCCAAGACTATTTCTGCTCATAAGTCTATACTCGTCCGCTCGTCTACCGTTTTTAAAAGCATGTTTAATGGGAATTACAAAGAAGCCGATTCAACTGTCAATATACCCTTGCTAAACGTAGTGGAGTACTCGGATTTTGAAGCAATCTTGGAGTACATATATTATAAAAAAACAGATGCTATTAAACATCTAAGCATGGAGCGTTTAAAGCATATAGCATACCTGGCAGATTACTTCATACTGGATGAACTGCGTTATGAATGTCACAATAAAATCGAGCGAAAACTAGTCGAAAAGCATACCAGCTTTTATGATTACTTACAAGTTTTTGAATATGCAAAGAAACTCGGAAAGAACATTGGCACATTTTTATACGATAATAGACAGCACGAATATTCTTCGATTCCCTACACATCTACAGAAATTTTAGCAGTCGTATCCATATATGATTTGGAACCTCAATATTTCTACGAGCTGCTTAAAAGGCTTTTTTCCAAAGTTAAAGAACATGAACGCTTTTTGCTTATTGAAATCTATGCTAAAATACATGGATTACAAATGGAAGATTTTGCATTTAAAAATATTCAAAACTCGATTAATTTTGTGGGCGATGTAAAATCAGCAACTACAAATCGTGGAAAAACGCTGGCGGAAATGTTTCAACTGATCGATTTTAACAAAATGACTATAAATGAATTCAAATATGGGCCCGCTGTTTCTAAGGTTTGGACTGTAAGTTCCGAAAAAAAATTAGGAATTATGTTTAATCTTAAACAATAATCATAATAACAACAGTGTTAGTAACTTTAAATGCCTCTCTTAGTTATGCTTGCATGCATTCTCATGACTTTTATATGAAATAAATAGATCCGATTAACTAATCGGAATTGACTTAAGTTTTTAATTTATAAATTAGCAATTGCAAAGAGACTTGCCCAAAGCATAGGGCTTTATGTTGTTGTTGTTGTTGTTGTTAGCAGTGCTTCGCCCTGCCCAAAAGGCCAGTACACTCCTAGTTGTCATCGAGCTCTTCTAATGGGAGTCCAAGGAAACGCGCTGTTTCAACAGGGTTGGACCAAAGTGATAGGGGGGTTAGAAGAGTATGTTCCGAGGAACACGAAAAGAGATGTTGCGTGTCATGGGGGGCCATACCGCATGCAGGGCATGTGTGCGGTATGGTGGGGTTCAGTCTGGACAAATAGGAGTTCAGCCTATTGCAATATCCAGACCGAAGTTGTGCCAGCATGACTCTAGTCTCCCTCGGAAGGACACGTTCTTCCTCAGCAAGAACGGGTGGTTGGGCACCAATAACGGGGTTCACAGGCCGGGACCTGAGGGAGCTGTCCACCGACTCAGTGTGGAGGTCTTTTAGGGCCCGCCTATGGTCCCGCAGATCAAACGGCAACGAGATGTGATGCCGGATCTCATCATAATGCTTACGGAGATGCTTCCTTATGTCTCTGGGGGGCGGAGTTTCATCCAGTAGATGTCGATTTGGATGACTTGGTCTGTGGCAGTTCAGAAGGAACTGCCTACTCAAAAGTTCCGCATGCTCGCGAACGCTGAGCATTTGAGCCTCTTGATGGAGAAGAGACTCAGGAGACATAAGCAAGCAACCCGTAGCAATTCTGATTGCGGCGTTTTGGCAGACCTGCAATTTCCTCCAGTTGGTGTCGTGAAGGTTAGGCGACCATATGGGCGCAGCATAATCAATAACCGGTCGGCCAATAGCCTTATAGGTGACCATCAACGTTTCTTTGTCTTTGCCCCAAGTACTGCCGGCCAGTGACTTGAGGGTCTTGTTGCGGCTTTGTACCTTTGAAACTATTGCGGTGGCATGATTAGCGAAGGTGAGGCTATTGTCGAATGTAACCCCTAGAATTTTGGGGTGGTTGACAGTAGGTAGTGGAACACCATCTACGTGGACATTCAACTCAACCCCCGTCCTGTGGTTTGGTTGGTGTTGGTTCAAACCGAAGTTAATCTGCGTCGTGATGGCATTCAATGCTGATGTTGTGCTGTGGTTTTTACGGAAGCCATGTTGATGATTGGCCAGCTGCAGGTTTGCAGTATAGTATGGGAGCAGAATAGCCTCTAACAACTTCACTACCGGTGAAAGGAGAGATATCGGACGATAAGAATCTCCTTGATTCGCCGGCTTCCCAGGTTTTAGAAGGGGGACCACGGTCGCGTGTTTCCAGATGTCTGGTATAACGAAGGTAGTCAGTGAGAGGTTGAATAGAGCCGCCAAGTACTTGTGCCCCTCGTGGCCGAGGTGTTTCAGCATCTTCATGGCAATTCCGTCGGGTCCGAGTGATCTTGAAGGTTTCGCCTTCCTTATAGCTTCCTTAACCTCTGCAGCGGAGACGATAATGGGCGCTGCTGTGTGTTTGTGTTTGTGCGCGCGTCGGATGGCTTTTCTCTTAGCCCTATCCGCAGGAGAATGCAGTATAAATTGCCGGCAAAATGCGCTCGCGTACTTCCTGGGGTCCGACATGACGCTATCGCCGAAAGCAATGGCGACCTTGTCGTTGTATTTGGTCGGGTTGGATAGGGCCTTGACTGTCGACCATAGTTTGCCGACACCGCCGGAGAGGTTGCATGACTCTAGGTGTTCTTTCCACTTTTTCAATTTATGATCATTGACAGTCCGACGGATTTCTGCGTTGAGATCTTTTATTCTTGGATCTGCGGGGTTCAAGAGTCTCACTTGGTCACGTTCTCTTGCCATTGCCGCTGCTTCCGCAGGGAAATTCGGTCGAATTTCCGGGATTCTGCCAGCAGGAATGAAGCGGCCAGAGGCTGAATCGATGACTTTGCGAAACTCTTTCTCGCCTTTGCATACGTCCGTCGGTGTGGGTAGGTCAGCGAAGGAGTGCTCTGTAAAGTCCGTGAAGCGGTCCCAGTCCGCTTTACTGAAGTTTATGTACGTTCGTTTTTCTGTCGTTATGAAGTCGGACGGTCGTTCGATGTCTAGTAGGATGGGTAGGTGGTCTGATGCCAGTGTAAGCATAGGTTGCCAGTTAACGTGGTTGATAAGGCCCGCACTTGAAATGGAGATGTCTGGCGAACTGTGGCAGTTACCTGCCACCCTGGTGGGGGCATCTCCATTCAATGTACAGAATGCCAAATTATCTATATGCTCTGCGAGTGCGTGCCCTCTGCTATCAGCTGGCAAGTTGGAGTGCCAGAGATCGTGATGTGCGTTGAAATCACCTAGGATGAGGCAGTTATCGCCCCTTAGCAACGCACTAATATCAGGGCGATAATCACGGGGACAGCACGTAACAGGGGGAATGTATATATTTAACACTCGCAGGTCGACGTCGCCTGTCCGGACTGCTATGCCCTGGCATTCAAGGGTAGAGTCCCTGGGGTCGACGTCAGGGGCAAATAGGTTATACTGTACGGTATGGTGTGTAATAAATGCGAGGCCGCCCCCATGACCGCTGGGACGGTCTTTCCTATGTACATTGTACCCATCTCGAGTACGTAAGTCCGAGTTAGCATTCAGTTTGGTCTCCTGAATGGCGGCAAGTGTAATGTTGTTCGACTTCATAAAGTCAGTTATCTCCGCGATCTTTCCAGCTAATCCGTTACAGTTCAGCTGTAGGATTTTGAAGTGTGTCGGGAGGGAGGGTGGAGGCATGCTGGGGGTAAGGGACGGATGCGGTTGCCTAGGTGGAGGTTGGCTTAGTCCCAAGCTGTGACGCAGTCTAGGGTTCAGCGCGCCTTGGCCGATGTTGTGTGGCGTGGAGGGCGGCTGAGTACTGCAGCAAGGGGCAATGAATGCATCCGTCCAAAGGTTCCTATTTGCGAGCCCAGAGCACATATGGATGTGGCACAGGCCAAGGCAGTTATTGCACTTAACCGATGTCGCAGGCGTATATAGTCTTTGCCGACAAACAGTGCACGTGGTGAAAGGTACGAGGAGGTTGTGTTCCTGACCCACGTGCATGCTGGAAGTAGGGGGGGACGAGAGTGGGGACTGATGTGAGGCGGGAGCAGCAAGGCTGCAGGTCGTGGAGACCGGGCCACTGTTGGGGCCATTTGATGGTGGTAAGAGCGGTGTGTGTGCGACGGAGCGACGAGAACCGCGGGACGTGCTTGCGCGCGAACAACATGGTGCCTCAAAAGTACTAAAAAAAGTACGGGTTCTGGGGATGGCAGGGTTAAGCCCTGAGCATCCAGATCTATGCAACCATCTCTTGCATTTACTGCATTGAACGGAATGTGAACGTTTAACATATATTTTCTTCCAGCAGACGCAGCAGATCCAGTCTCTTGGTCCGGGGTTGGATTCGATACCAGCCCGTAGCAAGAGACATTGGAGCAACCCTGCTGCAAGGGATTGCTCCGAGGATGACAATTTAGGAGTGGGACTGGACAAATTGGACAGGGTTACACTGAAATAACAGCCCTTGGCCGGGTAAAACCCGGGTCATTCCGGGCTTTATCTTGTATTGTGCTTCGGAAATGAATTTGGTCCAATTTCGCATTAGAAATTTTTTCTTCGCATATTAGGAAGGCGGATAGCGGTCGTAAAAGGGGACTAATATACAAAAAGGTGCAACTCGATGGGTGATCTTATCCGGCCAAGGACTGTTAACTCAAAAATCTCCAAATTTTTACGACAAACGAAGTTTGGCAATACCGTAAAATTCCGCACAGTGGTTACTTATGTATGTAAATAGGAATTGAAAAGTGAAGATCGAGGTTCGTATTCATGAAAGATCGTAAATAATAAATCATAATCACCACACCAGCTGATAGAGTTTCGAATAAACCTAAGATTTTTAAATTGTGATCGAATTTTGATTCGATATTGAGTAAAAAGTTTTGAGGTCATCTTTGATTCATGTGTGAATGAATACATTTATTGAAATATATGTATGTATGTATGTATGTATCTCAATTGTTTGATGATGGCTGAGTTTCACACAAGTTATTATTCACAATGAAAATCATATTCGCAAATCCGTTAAAATGTAATCTTTATGCACTTTTTTTATATCAACTTTCGGCTTTGTATGGTTGTGCATTAGTGTGAGTGGGTGTGGAGGGCGCTAAAAGTTGTTGGTGTTAATGTCGCAGGTGAGAAGAGCGACAGAGGTGAATATATGTATGTAGTATGTATAGGATGGGAATTACAAATTTTTAATTTTTACCATTTCGGGATATCGATACAAATCCCGCAAATTGCAAACTCGTTATTACTCAACAGTAAAACAGCTAATTTCCCTTAAAAAAGATTTTTTGTAGATTAACAGTGCCAAATCTTTTTGATGTAAGCTGCAGTTTGAGCAATGTAGAATTTGAAATTTTTAAAACTGCATAAAAAAGAGGGCGTGACCACGACCCATTATCATAAAGACAGAAAACGTATAAAATCGACGTTTCCACCAAATTTCGTTACGACAAATCAACTTTGCTTCAAGTTATTATCTACATTAAAAGATTTGTGGAATGATCCACTATAAAAAAGGCGGAAAAATCTTGTATACAAAGGTGGGTGTGTGGCTCTAGCCGATTTCTTCGGAAAATTTCTGTAAAAGGGATAATCTAGACTTTTTTATATCTTCAACATTTTTTTTTGCTCTTTAATATTTTATTATTAATACACAAATCAATTGAGTGCCTAAATTTTAATAAACACCAAGTTTGATCCTTATAGGTGCATACTAAATAATAATGTGCTATGTATAAAAAGTGGGCGTGACCATCAAATAATGAACCTCAAGAAAAAAGCTAAAAAGAAACTTGTAAATCAAACACACTATCGAGTTTTTAGTAGCTCATTTATAATGCCGAAACCCCGGTATTGTAAGATAGAAATCCCGAAATTTTTAGCACCTACAACAGTATCCCGGGATAGACACCCTCAGTAAGCGAGTAGTTAACGGTATATATTAACATTCAGAAAATGAAATGAAAATCAGTATTAAATCAGAAAATCTCCCAGCTGTTGTTGCTTTCTAACTATGTACCAAGAGAGTGGCGAGACGGAACGTTTGGCGTCGCTATCCTTCGTAAGGAAATAGTAGTTAGTAACGAGGGCATACTACATACATACCAACGTACACCAATACATCATAGCCAGTTAGGTACGTGTGCACCTGCCAATATTTGATTAAGGCACAGATTGTGTTTGCGTTAAATTTGAATTATGCATAACTGGATTTTTCTCTCTTCACCCGTTTGCTTCCTGATTTTACTACACTTTTCGCAATTTTTCTTAATTCATCGCCAATCAATTTTTGTTGCCTTTTTTATGCTTTCTCTTTATGCTCTATCCTTCCTACTCATTTTTCAATTTGTGCTATAAATCCGCCAAAGAAATTTATGCACATTTGATGAAATTGGAAAGTTGCAGCTGCTGCGAAATACCAAATCACAAATGCAACACTGCGCTACGTGTGGTTGCCATAAGAATTTTTTTTTTTTTATACCTTTCATGAACATGAAATGGTATTATAACTTTGGTCCGATGTTTGTAAGTATGAGAAGAAGAAGAGATAGACCCACTATTAAGTATACCGAAATGATCAGGGCGATGAGGCGAGTTGATTTAGCCATATCCGTCTGTCCGTCCGTCCGTCCGTCCGTCTGTTTGAACGCAAACTAGTCCCTCAATTTTTGAGATATCTCGATGAAATTTCGCAAGCAGGCGCCATTTTGCATAGGATTAATCATTTGTCGGAACCAGTAAGATCGGACCGATACAACGCATAGCTCCCATACAATCGATTGTTCCGATAAATGGGTTTTGTCCCATAACTCTTGCAATTCAAAAGCTACGAACGTAAAATTTTGCAGGTTTAGTACATATTGTACTTGTAACGTGTGTAGTGAAAATGACTCAGATCGGACCAACATGACATATAGCTCCCATATAATCGATAGTTTCGATAAATGAGTTTTGGGCTATAAATTTTGCAGTTAAAAAGCTAGGAACGTTAAACTTTGCACGTTTGCTACATATTATACATGTAACATATGTAGGCAAAATCAGCCAGATCGGACCAACATAACGTATAGCTCCCATACAATCGATTGTTCCGATAAGTGTGGTTTAGCATTCATGAAAGGTATAAAGCCTTCGGCACAGCCGAAGACAGCCCTTTCCTTACTTGTTTTTTTTTGATAAAGGTGCAGTTGTTAGTTACATTGAGCTAACTCGCGGCTGTTTGATTAAAGTTAATGTGAAATTAATTTTGCGGCTATTTTTTTTTACACAAATTCGAGTATGCCGAGATTTATTTATTCCAATATCCGTGGATGACCCTAAATAGCTGATAAGGGTGTTCGACACTTTTTATCTCATCCACATCCCTGCATCTACGGTAGTATTAATTTGTGGTGAACCGTATGTGTTCTCTAAGGATCTCGTATGACCAGTGCTCATTCCGTAATGAAGAAGAAAATGGGTAATGAGAGATCTGTAGATCAATTATCGAGTTGCGTATTAGTCATCCATACCACCGCGGTGGCGCACAGTCCATCTAGTCCTTTCGGCACCAGCCTAATATCATTGACAACCTTGAATGAGGTGGTGTCTTCCTGTAAAGCTTTGATGGGAGCCAAGGTGTCATGGAACGTTCGTTTTGTAAGCGTAGCGATTCGGTTGCCTCCGCTACTTGTTTTTGAAAAACAATAATCCTCAGAAAGGCCTCAAAGCGCCAAAGACGATCCTCCAATGTGGAGTCTACGAAACCCGTCTCCTTTTTTATCTTGTTTGTACCGATGTGAGTTCACGTGGTGAACCCTTACTGCCTAAGAAATGAAGACCATCCTCCCTCATCTATTTCTTCGGGTTGTGCATTCTATATGGACGTGAGCAGGAGGCTCGGTGTGCCTCGCATTGTAAAGGTAGAGTTGTGTAATGGTCACTTGCCTTCTGAAGTTCGATGGGACATATGCCGCAACGTTCGTGAATTTTAAAGGACTGAACTACTTTATGGCCTATTCAAGCTTTTTTAATATTGAACTCGTATTGGAGTAGACCCTGGATTGGCCTCTGCAGCTACAAGATTCCTCCAAAGAAGCTAACGGCTTTGAATTCGCTTCAGATTGCTACTTCAAGATGATGGACAATCGTTCTTTGCAGGCCACATGAGGGCTAATGTTCTTAGAAAGTTTGTACTTTGAGGGCAATGCAAAGCTTATTTCATCCTCCCCCTTTGGGCTAATGAATCTATATATGTACGTGCGTGTGCCTAACATTACTAATGCTATTCTTAGTAATTGCCAACTTTCACTGCCAGACAGCTGTGGCCAAGTCATAAGCCTTTGGTTTTAGGCACTTCACACATGTTCACATCTGCATACAGGGTCCAAACAAAGTACTAGGAGGGGAGCGAATATTTATAGAAATTGGTTGGTGTCTGTTAGCATCCATACTTTCTACTTCCTATTACCTTCGAAGCTGGGATGGCGGACGTTGTGTAAAACCCTATGGCATTTGCTATACCCCCTATCAGACGGTGCTCCGTTATTAGCCCAATCAACTGTCCGACGAAAAATCCGAATTATGTTTGAGTCGATTATCGCGGTTGTTGGTCGACTTTCAAAGTATTCGAAGCCTTTAAAGTTAGATCGTTTGCCGCACAGTTGCCTGGATTACCTCTATATCTAACACGCAAGGCGCTTATCTTGAGACTAACGGCTCTAGTTGATTCAGCTTTCTGCTGCACTCACTAGTCAATATGATTTTTCCAATGGGAGTCCTAGAAATCTTGCGATATCAAAAGGGGTGGATGGTAGCAATAGAAGAAGAAGAGTTGTTGGAACCTAATTTTTGTGTTCGATGAGACCCGTCTTCAGCCGTAGACGACTACGTCCTGCAGAATTTTTCCCTGCTTTTAGCCTATTGAGATTGGTCATTGGTTGCAGGTGCTATGATGCCATCAACCGGCATCTGGTTGAAGTTTACACTGGGGCAAGTGCTTTGACCCTGGGTAGTGGTTTGAGTACTTACTTAAAGCTTTATTCTTTCCTTCCTTAAGTGACGCCTAACTTTCTAAACGGGTTTGCCCTTCCAAAAAAGCTTGCCAGTGACGAAGTACAGGGTTTGTAGGCTTATCGCCCACCCCTCAAATGGGAACTTTCGACCATCAGTACTAGTACGATGGGTATGAAGGTGATCTGACATGACCCAGATACCGTATAGTGACGTAAGAAACCATCCTAAATATATGTACAAGGCTGCATGGTATTCGAAAGGCTTGATTAGTTGGAAGCTCCTGACAGAAAAGGTAAACTAGGAACCAGCCAGTGCATGACAACCTCAGTTCGCCCAGCTTAGTCGCCGCATCCAAAGACGTACCTTCATAGAATAGCATCCCCGATGTCATTGGATGACCCTGTCCTATGTACCTACATATATATGTATGCTTGTTTGAGTACAACTTTGTTCTCATGTAAGTTGCACTGGTTAGCTCATAGCTGCCAACTGCATACATATGTACATTGATGTTGTAAAATTAACTAAGCGCTCGTAAATACTAAGCTAACGAGTGCTCATGCTGCTAAGACACTTCACCTATCTACTTACTTAGCTACTGACTCGAAAGCTCTCTTACAAAATATCCCAAACTCGATAGCGCATTAAATTGTCTAATGTAGTGAATGAGCCTGAAAATTATCTCATCATTGCCTACCAACACCAAATCCAGCACCCTCATACATACATACATACATACATACACATGTGCTCTAGTTAGTGAGGTGTGTTTTCGCCCATTCGCATGCGTGTAGGTTTAGGTGTTTAAGTGTCTATGTGCTATTGGCCCAAATGTGGCTCTGCATTGAATCTCAACACTTTCGTATTGCAAAGCCGTCGGATCAGCATATTAGATGAATAAAATAAGCAGCAAAATGGAAACACCACCCACATACATATGTGCTCTGGCTGGATTGCTGCTTAATGAAATTTGAATCAGACGCCAGCAGCTTGCACATGTGGCTTCAAAGCTGGCAGTCAAATAACCTGACTTTCAACAGATTTAACTTTAGCCTCTTGGGATTTGGCAAATTGTTATCGTGTATGAAGCGTTGTGTTCAGGTGTATCGAATGGGCTGCTAGCTAAGCTATTTGTTTACCTACATTTGACCTAGCACCTCGTGAGTCAGTTGGTTGCGAGTAGAGGATAGCTCGCTTTTGTGCGAAGACAAGGTAAGGAATGTCTGAGTAAGTATTAAGCGCCGCTCGCTAACTTCTGCTAGATGAGGCACGTGCCTTATACCGCTACGCAAGAGCCATCGGTGAGAGCTAGGGCATTTCGTTAAGTGTCGTGCATATGAAATAGTGGTGGATCCAGGATTTTGGAAAGTGGGGGTCCAAATTTTTTTTAATGTAATTTTCAAGACGTATTTTATCCAGTGCCTGAAAAGTATGGCTTTTTGGATTCCACTCCCGTGGATCCGCCCCTGTGACTAACCTAATACTCTTCGTTAGTCATCTGGACGTGGGCTACAGGTTCTGGCACTGCTGCTATCTTGGCCAATTGGAGCTTATCCCTAGCCGGACAGTTGTGGAGGCTGCTTCCCATGTAGTCATCCGAAGGAGGAAGTGGACAGTTGAGATTTACTCCGACAGACAAATGACTACTAGTGGTCCCAACTGATCAGTGGTTCGGTCGAGTATGGTTAAGGAGTGTCTGACCTCTCACTGCTTTTACACAAACTATTTCAGAGTGAAAATAAACTGGCTCATGGGGCAATGTTGAAGAGATCTCTTTGCTCGTTCTGCGATCTTGGAGCTGCAT
>OX608081.1:69884925-69887425 GCA_951509765.1 Sphenella marginata | reverse complement strand
TGAGTATGCTCCTTGTAGGCAGGATTTATGCGCTCGAGGAATTGACGAATAGCAACCAACTCGCAAGCACCTCGCATGGCATACAAATGTGTGAAAACTTTTTGGGCGAATTGTGGGACATTTGCTTTTGGCCTCCTATGGGCAATAAAGAGAGGAGCTGATTTGATGCGAAAGCTGCAATTGATTTTTCTGAGATTTGAATTTATATTTGGGCAAAAAAAGAAGAAAAGTGAGAAGTGATTTCAATCGAATTAGGTGAAAATTGGTAAATTCATAGTTTTGTGCGAATCGAGTTTAGGAGGATTGATTGAATTTGGAAATTGGAGCGAAAACGTTTTTTTTTCATTTTCGGTCTGATACATTATTAGACCTCATCGCTATTGGAAATTTGATTGAATTTTTATTCAGAGTGGAGATGTTGGCCATCGTAAGGCTCTTAAATGCACATAAAGGAGTGGGAAACTCAGTGGACTGCCAAATGAGGACCATTATTCCAAGGTAAAGAATTCAATATGGACTAATCGGCACGATAAGGAGGAAAACGAAATGGAACATTCACTTTCAAAATTAAGCAATTTGCCTTTGATTGAAGGATTCCCCACATACAAATTAGGGGACCGTAACGGTGTCGTATACGTAAAGAAATCAGAGTTAGACTTTCCTAAGCAGCCACTATTACTGCTGTCCTTACGGTTATTATTAAGGTCATGTTAAGGGCTGCCGTAATGCTCACAATTATGTTTATGGCTATCTGTATTATTGTTTCTGTGTCGGTTATAGTTTCAGAAACTGTTATGGCCACGCTTTTCTTCTTCATAATCAGCTTTGTCTACATTTTCATCCCTCTCTTGGCCTGCAGCTCTATCTACACAATAACCAGTATCATCCTGGGGCATAGCCATAACCATAAGAATAGCCGTAAGAATAACCAAAGCATAGCCATATGGTATAAATAAAGAAGCTAGCAGTTATAGCAAATGAAATGGTCATAGTTTCTGCTGCTGTTATGGTTATGGTTACGGTTAGGATTACGGTTATGGTTATGGTTATGTTTACGATTATGGTTGCGGTTATCTTAAGGAATGTGGTACCGGTCACTGTTAAGGCTAAGTTAGCGATCAGTATTCTGATTTTTGTTAAGATTATGGTCATGGCTAGAGTTGCAGTTAAAGTGCTCTCCTTAATTCTCATCTTCGTCTTTACATATACTTTCATTTCTTTCACAGTCTTCAGCTTTAACACCTCACCCTGCCAGATCATTACTGCTATAATTCTTCTTCTGCTTCCACTTTCTTTCCTTTTACCATTTACAAAACGTTTAAGCGGTTCCTAAAAAGTTTTGATACGTGGTTTTGTACTTTCAACGAGGATGTGCACACTCAAATACAAGTCTTTCTCAAAGTTGAAAATCTCTGCTTACTCTGCAGCGAATTTGCTCTGTTAAGTGACAACAAGTTAACTAAATATTAGTTGGAACGTTGGACACCGCATGCTGTGGTTAAAATATTTCCTTATCAAAAACTTTTTGTAGTAGAGTTTTACATTTTTACGGTTACTAAACAGCAGCCATTACAAGCATAAAGTGCATAGCCACTAATAGTGGTGAGAACTTGTTAGAACTTGTTTACATACACATTTATGATATTTGCACCGAGATGTGGTGGAAGTACCTGAAGAGTGTGCGAACTTGCTTGTTTGCATAAAATCTACAAACAACTCCATATGCCCGAGCGTATTTTAAATGCACTAACAAAAGTCCAAAAAAAAAAAAAAAATAATTGTTATCCCACGAAAAGTTGTTTCTTTTGCCTTTCCTGCTCAGCTTTTACCTTTCTCATTTAATTCTATATCAACTTAAATAGTTCGGCACTAGTTTCTTGGCATTTCCTTGGCTTTGCTGTGAAAATATCTCAACTTTTTACGAAATTTGTAAAGGAATTTGGAATTAACTAGGCGAGCTTTTACTGCCTAAAATATTGTTATGAGTAAGTTAAGCTAATTTTGTAAGATCACATGTAATCCCCGAAAAGATGTTAGCATTTAAATCTTCAACGACCAAGCGCAATACGCCTGGAAGCGGTACGTTCTGCTGCCAACACCCAATCCGAGAACGCCGCCACACATGTCATTGGTGGATGCCTAAAAAAGCGAAATTCTGCAAATTTTGTATGCTGGTCAAATTTCGGTGTGGATATGTGCCAAGTTCCTCTTTGTCTAGGACCCAATCATATGCTTACCCCGGTTTCCCCCATAACATCAGAAACACATTTCTTCAGAAATTTTCTTTCAGAAATCATTTTTCAGGAAGTCAAAAATCAGATAGACTACTTTACCAAAGAACCTTACAAATATTTATAGCAACTCCTATTTAAAGAATTTGATTTTGAATTCCAAAGAAAAAAAATTGGTCAGCAGAGGGTTAATGCATAATTACTTGTGCTATAACGCTAAACATACCGACAAAAAAATTTATTTAGAAATTATAAAAATAAAAATTTAG
>OX608081.1:69869925-69879925 GCA_951509765.1 Sphenella marginata | reverse complement strand
TCGGGGTTGCGCAAGGGCTTTGCCATACCTCCAAGTAAAAACACTAAAGAAATTAGTGACGTAAAAATGCATGCTATATCTCAAGATGGATATCGGAAAATGCAACAGCGTAGAAATAAATCAGTTTTATATAGCAGATATTTATTGATGCACATACAAACATATAAACAGGCAGAAATTGACAGAAAAAATTCATATTTGAATGCTGTCATTGCATCTAAGTCTATTCACATGTATTTTAACGTAATATATTTTATGTACAGACTTTGCAAAGCTCAAAGTTCATAATATGCGAAAAAATATTTAACGTACATTTTTTTTAACACCACTGTGCGGCGTAAAAAAATACTTCTATGCGCTAAAATAGGCCCTTGATGTTAGTTGGGCATCTAGAAATATAAAGGTGAAAATTGCATTCGATTTTCTGTAGCAGTAATTGAGTGATACGCGCACAAACATGCAGTCAAAAAGATGACAATTTGAAAAAACGTTGTTTTGGCTTCACTATTATTTCTAAGAAACTGCGCAAGCACTTTTCTTTTGATATTTGCGATAAAAATACCTTTGTTTGCTATAAATATATTATGTCTCAAGATTTAATGGGACTAAGTGTGAATCTGAATGACTGTGATTTACATAAATAGCGCCTTAATTAACATATATATACCTAACAGATTTAACCAACTCTGTGAATACTTTTTCACTTCATCACACTTTAGTTTTGTTGCAGTAAAATTTTTTACCTAAATCAGGTCTGATGATAGAATAAATCAAATCCAATCAACATGCATGCCACTCCCACAATTTCCTGCTGGGTAGCTACGTAGTTTCTTCATATATACTCTGTACTTATCCACGAATAGCATTTTAACACTTATAAAATATTGAAATTGCTATTACGTAGTTGTGTTCTAAGGCAATTAAAGCAATTTAATGTTCCACAAATCATTTCCAAAATAACACGTTGGGCTTGGAAATTTTGGTGAAATTATAGACCAAGTAAACGACGATAATGGCATTATTACATGTAATTTGAGGATAAAACTGTGCGAGCTCACGGCAACGGATTAGCGAGTACACCTTCGCTTTAAAGAGTTGTATATTTTTAGTGGCTCATGCTGAGGCTGTTGATATAGGAGATTTCAGTTTTGAGTGATCAGCTCGCTTGACATTCAGTTTACTCTCAATGAGAGTCGCTAAAGTTTACGTTATGGGTACTCGAGCTTTCACATTAGTGATCCGACAGTCTCCCTTTTCCCCTACTGCTGAAAGAAATTTACATGTTCTTCCAACACTTAGTAGATGGAACTATCTTCTTAGCTATCATCATGTTTGTCATCATGTACTTGGAAGTGGATAGAACTTATTTCTACAAGCGATACATATTCTGGGCAGCCAAGTCCTGCTTCCCCCCATAAATACAGAAAACAAATATTCAAAAACACATTTTTTGAAAAAATTTATTTCAGAAATCTTTTTTCAGAAAGTCAAAATTCAGAAAGTAAAAAAAGAATAAAACTTTGCGTAAAATTAAATTTTTTCTGCCGTCTCATTTCTGAATTCACTTTTTGAATGTTTAGATAGGAGATATTGGCTTTGAAATAAGTGAAAAACACTTTTCACGAAGCATTGGTTCATTTTTCTTTTGCTACTTTGCCAAAGAACCTTACCCATTTGCTCTTTACAAATATTTATAGCAACTCCTATTTAAAGCATTTGATTTTGAATTCTAAAGAAAAAACTTGGTCACCAAATGGTTAATGCATAATTACTTGCGTTATAACGCGTAACATACCGGCAAAAAAATTTATTTTAGAATTTAAAAAAAAAAATAAAGGCATTAAAGGGGCTAATACATGCATTTAAAACTTCAAATATTTACTATTGAAGTGTAGAGCAATTTATTTTTCCATAAAAAAAAATTATTTATAAATTATAAAAGTAAAAATTTAGGTCACTAATGGGTTAAGGCATGGCGTTTAAAGGTTTAAAAAACGCTTAAATCAACTACTTAAGCCTATGACAAACTATTTTGATGTGAAAATTTTGATTTCAGAGTTAAAATAAAATTGAGGTCGTTAATGGGTTAACGTATGACCGCTCATGGGTTATAATTTTAAATATTTACCAATTAAATGTAGCACAACCCATTCAAAACTATTCAAAAAATCGTTCATAATATCGTTATGAAAATAAAAAAAGTTTTGTGAATTTTTCCCACGAAATTTTATAAAAACAATTTGGACCAACCCCTCTCTCCCAACAAAACTTTGCCTCCGCTACTGGATTGTGGTGTAGTCGACCACATCTGTCTCTATGAATTTATTTTGTTACAAGCATTCTAATGAATAAGCATTCTAATGCTGATAAGCTCATAAAATTTTGCTCTCTTTAATGAATGCATAGATTTGCAATTCCAGCAATCACAATAATTTACAACAAAAGTAAATGATTACAATAAACTTTTAATTGTGTCATTGAAGCACTTTGTAAATTTCCAACATTAATACGTAATTATAATTTAATTCTAATAGGTTACATAGAAAAGTCGTACAAATGAAGTTAGCACTCTATTAACATTCACTTACTTATGTACATTAGACAGTGCCAAAAATTTTTTTTTTTTCCAAAATTATCTTGGTTTATTTTTCAGTGTACAGCAAAATATTAATTTTTAAAGGTCTATTAAATTTTAAAGGTCTAAGGCTAGTTTAGCCTTCTTAGAACAAAACTCATTTTTGCTAAACCATGGAGAAACCATTGAAGTGAAAAGTTCTTGTTTTTTGAAATTCAAAACAAAAGAGTGTTGAATGAAATTTTTTGTCGGTTGGGTTATTTTGGAATAAGCAAATTTTAGACATTGTTATGGTTTTGTGAGCTCACGTTTTTACTTTTCAAGTTGGAGAATAACGTTAAATTTGTTTCCTACCTTAACCTCATTTTTAAAAAATATACATGCTTCATTATAAATTCAAGCTTGTTCCCCCTTAATAGTTGCAAATTCTGCGATGACTTAATTTGACTGTCTTAAAATAACACTACAACAACGATGTGGAGTAGTGCGTCCCTAACCTCATAAACTGAAAATATAGCACTGACGATTTATTTTGAGGTTAAGACCGACCTTGGAACCTTAGATTGTAAGTCAAGTCTATTTACGTATCTTATATTTATCTTTCAAAATTCTTTAATTGACTCGCAATGGAGTGGCTGCCTTTTCGACCCTTTAGTCAAATTTTAAACCGTCACTGAACAAACTTAGAAAAATTGCATACTTTTAGGTGCACGATTGCGCATATAAATCTGATCTTAATTTATGAGTGATATGAGTGATGAATCAGAAAACCGAAGAAAACAAAAAGAACACCTACCGAGAAATTTGAAATACACCCTATCCGCACATACATACACACAATTTATGCAGCCTTGCGCCTAAATCTATGCTTTGCTTTCGTAAGAGACAATTTTGAGTAAATCTGATATGATACGAGGGCTGGCGAACAAGCGAAACCTTTTCTTGTTTTTATGGAAGTGCGTTGTAGACGCTTGGTTTATCATGCAACTTCGACAGCCGTCTCCAGATTCAAGGGTGAACTTTTGATGAGAGCCGACCGAAAAAATTCATATAAAAATTCTAATTGAGTCTTAAGATATGTAACATTTTCCAAGCTATAGGAGAGTCGTACTGTTAGGCTGCCTACATCTATCATACAACTAACGTAAATCAGCTGATTATGACAGTACGCTAGTTTTAAATTAGCATAGCCCTCAGTATAGCATGCTTTTAGGCGCACCTGATATTACCTCAAAGTTGAAAATGCATCTAAAATGTTCGAATATTGTTTCGTTTTTAATATCAGTGACAAGTCGTGCGCCCTTGTATCGATATCAACTTCAAAATTAATACATTTACATTAAATACTCGACTTAAAGTCTGATGTTAGGAGCTTAAGAACTCTTACTGGCTGCTGTTCGGATTACATTGACTTTAGAAAATTATACAGACACAAAAAGCACAATGGATTTAACTAACTATTGTCTAGAGGAAATTTTCATAATCCATAAATAAATATGTGAAAATATTATGCAGAGATAATTAAATTAATAAATTCATATAACTGCATGTTGAAGAATTTTAGATTTACAACAAGCTATTTAAATTTATGTATAATTACAAAATTGGCAGACGCACTCGACAGAGGAAGCGGGAAAGGTACTGGCTACCAAACTAAGGCTGACTCAGTGGAGCAGAAATAATCTTTCTCAAAATTCTGAATCTGGCTTTTCTACAGCTTGAGCGCGGAGAATATCAATATTTCCCTCTAGTGCGCCTAATAGCAGACCCTTTTAAATTGTGTTTGTAAGACAGGGTTAAACTCAGGATTGTATGCAGTGAAACGCGCCTAAAAGTATGCTCTATTATATTTAAATTACCTTTAGTGAGTGTAATTTTAAAGGCTGAGGTTAGCTTTTGGGTTCAAAGCGTAAGGCAATTGACTACTCTCATCAGTACAAGGAATTGGAATTAAATCCAACAGAGCTTAAAAATATGTTCCATTAATATTGCATATTTTAGGGCGCAAATGAGAATGCGAATAATGTCAGTTCTTATCACTTTGTATGGGTTGAACTGTTCACATTTGTTTAGGCATGTCCTATGCAGAAACTAATTCTACCCGTTTAAAGTAGCGACTAATCTACTTTCCACCCCAATGAGTATTTTAACTCCTATAAGTATGCTACCAAAACTAAAATTTTTATTGTCCGTGACAAGTGAATTGAATTATAGCCAACTGTAGAATAAAGGGTTCGATCCCGGTTCGCTCTCTTTAGAGATTAGTCACACGAGTTTTTGTCGGGTAATTTATTTCACTTGGAAGTGTGGGTAATTCCACGCTATTACATTCCATTAAACTCTGCCTAGCCCAGCATTCTTTATACAGTAATAAATGTAATATGTAATCCAATAATTTTTATCAATGCAAAAGATCAAATAACTTAATATTATTGTGTTTTACAGGGCTATTCACACTAACAACTGTTAAACAGAAAAAATTGAAAAATATTATTTGGCAAGCTGCAAAACTTTAGCTGACCAACTTGGCTGCTTTGCTCATTTAAAAAGTTATGAGCTTGTTTAGTAGGCGTAAATTTAAAAATTTAGATTTATGTGAATGTTTGTTTAAGTGGCAATGAAGTGTCTTAGTGTACAAAAACAATTGTTTATAATTGGAAGCCATTTGTCTTTTGAGACAATACTCGTTTCTATGTGGATGTGTGTGTGTGGGTGGGTTGCATAGAAATTTCGACGCCCAAAATGATTATAAATGGCCCATAGAATGACATTCAATGCCACTCCTCATTCTCAGTGTAGTTGTTGTCAATATCTCTTTTGTTTTGCTGATGTTGTTTGTGTAGTTAACATTTGTTATTGTGCTGAATTTATTTCCAAGTGTGAAAAAAAAATCTCAGCAACACTTTTAAAGCTCAAATGTTTTCCAATAGAAAAAAAAAGTTTTTGCCTCAGAAGTAACAAAAATTTATCATAATCAGAAATATTTCAAAACTTTCTCCTAAGTTTTTTGAAATCTTTCCAGCAAGCAATTTCATAAAACTTAATTTAAGAAAAAAAATTTTTAAACATAGTTTTGAAATTGTTTTTGTCATTTTGCAAATTTGTGCTGATTTTGAAACTTTTTTGGAAATTTTTCGACTTCCCAAAGCTACTAAAAAGTTTTTTTAAAATGATATATTTTAATTTATTTGGTAACAGAAGTAATAAAAATTATTCATAATATTTCAAAACTTTACTCTAAGTTTTTTTTAATCCTTTCCAGCAGGCAATTTCATACAATTTTATTTAATTGTAAAAATGTTTGAAAATAGTTTTCCAATTTAATTTATCATTTTGGAAACTTTTGAAAATAGTTTTGAAATTTTTTTTGTCATTTTGCAAATTTTTGTCAAATGCCGTTTCAGTGCAGATCTTAGAAAATTTTTGAAAATAGTTTTGAAATTTTTTTTGTCATTTTGCAAATTTGTGTCGAATGCCGATTCGGTGCATATCTTAGAAATTTTTTTAAAATTTTCGACTTTGCTTAAAAAAACTATTAAAAACTTTTTTTTTTAAATGATATTTCTAATTTATTCTTGCAAAAGAGCTCACAAAAATTTTTTTAATTTTATTTTAAAACTTGATTAAAAAATTTGAAAAATTTGATTTCATTTGAATTTTTCAAAACTGTTGTTATTATTTTTGTAATTTTAGATTTATTTTGGAAAACAAAACTCTAAAAGTTTCATAAGTTTTTACACTTGTTTTTTTTAAATATTTATAAATTGTAACTAGAAAGTTGAGCATTGACATTGAAAATGGTTATTGACATTTTTCTAAACTTTTCAGGTGCTCTTTATACATATACATGCAAAATTTATTATAGATATTAAATAAAACACAAATAAATATTAAATAAAATATTTCCAACATTGTTTCGACTTGGCAATTTCTAAAGCTATTTTTCGTTTTTTTTTTTTAATATTGATTTTTTTTATTTTTGAAACATGATATGATACTTTAAAAACACAAAAACAAAAGTTCAAAACTTTTTCAAACATTTTTGAAAATTTTCAGCCATGAAAATTGTTAACTTTGACATTCGTGTTGACATTTTTTCAACTTTTTGGGCTAACAGTGCAAAATTTATTGTATTGAATAAAACAAATAAAATATTAAAAAACTGTTTCAAACCAGACCTGTTAAGTAATGATAATAATCCTAATGATTACCGGTTTGATTGATTACTTTTTGGAAAAGCATAGTAATGATTGATTACCCATTGTTTACGGGTTTTAATGATTGTTTTAATGATTATTCTAAAAAACAATCAAAAAACAATCATGATTTTTTATGATTTAGAAAAAAAATAAAAAAAAAATAAAAAATAATCAAAAGTAATCAAAAAAAATATTTTTGATTACTTTTGATTATTTTTGGTTGTTTTTGATTATTTGATTACTTTTGATTATTTCTGATTGTTTTGATTATTTTTTGTATTGTTTGATAGATGGAAATATGCATAAGCGATGCATAAAGTTCGTTTTTGTACAAATTTTACAGTTTTTTTGCAGTTTTTTTGCAGTCAAAGAAAGTAGATATATATGTAAGAAAATAAAAGATAAATAAAAATACTCTGTGAAAACTGTGTCGCTGAACCATTATATCAAACTGATACGTATCATCGGTGAACACTTAACTTCGAAAATGTCGCAAGCATTCCTTTTAGACTACATAAAAATACTCTCAAAAATATTCAGCAAAAAGACCAAAAAAAATCAAAAAATAATCAAAAAAAATCAAAAAATAATCAAAAAAAATCAAAAGTAATCAAAAACAATCAAAAACAATCAAAAAATTTTATTTTGATTACTTTTGATTAGTTTTGATTTTTTTTGATTTTTTTTTGATTTTTTTCTAATTCTAATCAATTAGTAATTGGAAATTTCTGAAAACAATTAAAATAATCATTAATGATTGAAAAAGCTATTCAATCAATTGATTACTCCATTCTAATGGGAATTTAACAGGTCTGTTTCAAACATCTTTCAAACTTCCCTGTGGGCAATTTTATAACCTACAATTTGATATATTCTGAAACATTCAAATACTTTGAAATTTTTGTTCATTATTTTATTTTATTTCGTTGTTTTTATTAGAGCTTAGCATTTCCAAAGTTTCAAGAAAGTAATAATTTGTCTTCTTAAAATGTTCAAAAATCCTTCGATAAGAAAATACCGTATATTAATGTTTTGTAGCGAGATTTCAAAAAATTTCAAGTTAAAAGTTTGAAGTTCCCAAAAAAATGGATTTTCGCGAAGCACCGTAATATAAAAATGTACTAGAAATGGATTTTTCGAATTGAAATAAAATTTGCTCTTCTTGTAAACTAGAAGTACATACGAAAACCATTTGCTGGTATCAAAAATAAATTGATGCCATTTTGATTTTCATGATAAACAGCCTACACTATTTCCAAATGTGCTCTAAATCCTGTTCTAAAAATAATCCTATAGCACAATTTGCGTTCTAATTTAAGCTTCTATATATTTTGTAGTGAATGCGCCCGGGCGTATACGTAACTTTTTATATGCAAACATCCAAATCAATATTTTTGACTGAGAAAATAGCAGCCAAAGTAACAACAGCCGAAGTCGATTCTAATGAGCATTTCGCACACTGGAGCCTTAATATTGCAATAGCAAGTTTAGAAAAAATTAATGAGAGATAAAATTTCTTGAAAATTTTAATACTGTAAAAGGAAATTTAGATATCCGCATAAATGAAGTGATACGTACATATGTAGGTATTAAAAGCTTTCACAATTATGTACAGTTTTAAGTTCTAACTAGTATGCATTAAACGTTTTGAATGTATGTATATATGTACATATAGAGCGAAAGGGCGCTTGAAAAGGTTTATTACTGAGCACAAACTATCAACCAGAGATCTGAAAATTTGTGTGAGTGAAATTTGAAACTGATAGAATTAACCCGAATAATCTCGTTTTCTAACTTGCATACTTATTCATGAATGTGACGGAAAACTATAGAATGTGCATTCCGATTATTTGCTCAATAGCATTCTGTTCCGGTGGTAAAAAAAAAGAACAAATCGAAGTTATTTGAACATCTATATATATAAAATTCAAATTATGTAAATAGGTATAGATCGACTTGCGTCCTAAACTTATAAACCGATCGTAACCAAATTTTACACACCCACTGTACATCTTCCAGGGATGGTCACAGGCTAAAAAATATTTTGATATATATAGGGGGCGTGGCACCTCCCATACAAATGGAATTTTCCATTGTCCGTATCTCTGGAAGTATTTATGTTAGACCTTGGAAACTCGGTAAGGGGTTATATGGGATCGATCCCTACCACCTCCAAAAAAACTGGGGATAACGACGAAGTGGTCGTGGCACCTCCCATACGAATGAAATACTTCTTAGTCGATATCTCTGGAAGTATTTAGGTTAGACCACTGAAATTTGGTGAGAGATTATATGAGATCGATCCCTACCACCTCCAAAAAAACTGGGGATTACTAAAAAGGGGGCGTGGCACCTCCCATACGAATGAAATATTTCTTAGTCGATATCTCTGGAAGTATTTTTGTTAGATCATTGAAACTCGGTAAGGGGTTATATGCGATCGATCCCTACCACCTCCATAACAACTGGGTATAACGAAAAAGTGGACGTGGCACCTCCCATACAAATGGAATTTTTCATTGTCCGTATCTCTGGAAGTATTCGGGTTATACCACTGAAATTTGGTGAGGGGTTATACGAGATCGATCCCTACCACCTCCAAAAAAATTGGGGTTAACGAAAATGAGGGCGTGGCACCTCCCATACTAATCTTTCAAGCTAAATATAAGTTAGGACCTGAAAATTGATCAGGAGATTAATGATATCAATAGCTCTATGTGGCGTATTCCCGTGTAGGAAATTTTTTTTCGCTATTTACTTACGCTCCGGGACAGAAAACTAAAAATTTTGTGTATCGTGTAGCCTTAAACGGAATACTAAAATTTTATATTTTTGAAGTTGTATGCACAATGAAGTAGTGAAAAATTAATCAAAAAATCTATTTTGGGAAGAACGAAGTTTGCCGGGTCAGCTATATTATATAAATATGAAATCTTAAAGTATATTAGTGATTTTGAAAGGCCCCCTAACTACTTACATCCCGAGCAACGCCGGGTACCCTGCTAGTATGAAATAAAATAAAATGAAGTAAAATAAAATAAAATAAAATAAAATAAAGTAAAATAAAATAAAATAAAATAAAATAAAATAAAATAAAATAAAATAAAATAAAATAAAATAAAATAAAATAAAATACAATAAAATAAAATAAAATAAAATAAAATAAAATAAAATAAAATAAAATACAATAAAATAAAATAAAATAAAATAAAATAAAATAAAATAA
>OX608081.1:69862425-69867425 GCA_951509765.1 Sphenella marginata | reverse complement strand
ATGTCTTTGTTTAAGGTTAAGTTGATAAAGGATGATTTTGATGATCACCTTATTACCATAAGGATGAAATTAAAGGGGGTAAGATAAAGAGGGGCCTTTAGTTTATGCGGATAGGAGTTGCAACTTCATCTAATGATATTTGGTATATATATTTTATTTTATATTATTTTATTTAATGTGATTTAATTTAGGTTAATTTGATTTAATTTAATTTAATTTATTTGAATTTAATTTAATTTAATTTAATTAAATTAAATTGAATTGAATTGAATTGAATTGAATTGAATTGAATTGAATTGAATTGAATTGAATTGAATTGAATTGAATTGAATTGAATTGAATTGAATTAAATTGAATTGAATTTAATTTAATTCAATTCAATTTCATTTCATTTAATTTAATTTAATTTAATTTAATTTAATTTAATTTAATTTAATTTAATTTAACTTAATTTAATTTAATTTAATTTAGTTTAATTTAATTTAATTTAATTTAATTTAATTTAATTTAATTTAATTTAATTTAATTTAATTTAATTTAATTTAATTTAATTTAATTTAATTTAATTTAATTTAATTTAATTTAATTTAATTTGATTTAATTTGATTTAATTTAATTTAATTTAATTTAATTTAGTTTAATTTTATTTAGTTTAATTTAATTTAATTTAATTTAATTTAATTTAATTTAATTTAATTTAATTTAATTTAATTTAATTTAATTTAATTTAATTTAATTTAATTTAATTTAATTTAATTCAATTTAATTTAATTTAATTTAATTTAATTTAATTTAATTTAATTTAATTTAATTTAATTTAATTTAATTTAACTTAATTTAATTTAATTTAACTTAATTTAATTGAATTGAATTGAATTGAATTGAATTGAATTTAATTTAATTTAATTTAACTTAATTTAATTTAATTTAGTTTAATTTAATTTAATTTAATTTAATTTAATTGAATTGAATTGAATTGAATTGAATTGAATTTAATTTAATTTAATTTAACTTAATTTAATTTAATTTAGTTTAATTTAATTTAATTTAATTTAATTTTATTTTATTTTAATAAAATTTTTTTTTTTTATTTATTTTATTCTATTTTATTTTATTATGTTTTATGTTAATGTATTTTCTTTTATGTATTTTATTTTATTTTATTTTATTTTATTTTATTTTATTTTATTTTATTTTATTTTATTTTATTTTATTTTATTTTATTTTATTTTATTTTATTTTATTTTATTTTATTTTACTTTATTTTATTTTATTTTATTTTATTTTATTTTATTTTATTTTATTTTAATTCATTTTAACTTTAACTCTCCTGGTTGTATGAAGAATACTTTCCATATTTTATGCCAATTAAATTCCAACCGCGTTCATATAAAAAAGTGGAATATTTTTTCTAAGTGAATTTTATCATAACAAGCCTCTGCCACCCACTTCATGAATTCACTTTCAATCCAATTCTATGATTGATTTGTGCTCTCTAAACAATTGCGCATTCGCATGCCATGAGACAATTTATCAAATATTTCAAAACACACACACACACACATACAAACATACAAAACAATTTGTTATTTATTCGCCTGCAATTGATCGGCTACATTGTTGATGTAAAGCGCGCTTCGCTCTTGCTGCATCCGCTGTTGGAGATTTCTGTTTCTATTTCACAGTTAGTTTGTTTAAAATAATGTATGTATGTATTATATACATAAATAACATTCGCTGTTTTTGGTACGTGCCACTGGCTATGTCTAGGCTAGGCTTTTTTAGTTATGTAGATATTTTTGATTGCCTTTGATTTGAAATCGTATACAAATTGGACATGCATAACTTTGTCACACGAGAATTTTCATTTGAAAAAAAAAACATAAAAAATAAAAATACTAGCTTTTAACTTGAATTTTCTAATTTAGCAGCAACTAGACCGAAATAGACAAAACTATGCAGAAAAAAATAATAAAATTTTAGAAGTTTTTTTGTCGCATTTTAACTAGTCCTAGTCCCAGACAATTTGGTCCGTAAAGTGACAATTGTCATCCTTAGTATCTGTTCCTTCAATGGAAAACAGACAGCTATCTAACTAGTAAGGTTTGGCTTTCATGCACTAATTCTGTACTAGTTTCCAACTAGTTGGTTGAGCTGCAGCTATGTCGGGACAGGTGGCATTCCTGGATTAAGTTTTATTCAATAATATTTTTGTGCTAGAATGTGGGCATTATTGTTAATTCGCATATTGAAATTACTTGCGTTGGGAATGCAATATTGTTCTTGGCGGGAGAAATTTTAAATAAAAATCCAAAAAAAAAAAATTATTTTTCCTTGCACCCCTCAACGTTAAAGACGATTTCGAAAAAACTTCCGGATATTTTATTGCCTTCGGAAGGTTAAGAAGAATTTCTACCAAAGCCCATTAAAATAAATACTTACTCTAAATAAAATAAAATAAAATAAAATAAAATAAAATAAAATAAAATAAAATAAAATAAAATAAAATAAAATAAAATAAAATAAAATAAAATAAAATAAAATAAAATAAAATAAAATAAAATAAAATAAAATAAAATAAAATAAAATAAAATAAAATAAAACAAAATAAAATAAAATAAAATAAAATGAAATAAAATAAAATAAAATAAAATAAAGGAATATAAAATAAAATAAAATAAAATAAAATAAAATAAAATAAAATAAAATAAAATAAAATAAAATAAAATAAAATAAAATAAAATAAAATAAAATAAAATAAAATAAAATAAAATAAAATAAAATAAAATAAAATAAAATAAAATAAAATAAAATAAAATAAAATAAAACAAAATAAAATAAAATAAAATGAAATAAAATAAAATAAAATAAAGGAATATAAAATAAAATAAAATAAAATAAAATAAAATAAAATAAAATAAAAATAAAATAAAATAAAATAACTTTTTATATACCGCTTAAGTCTAAAAGCCTCCGACTACCGTGAATCCCAATCACGCTTTCCTTATTAACTGCTTGGATAGCGCTGTTTTGATTCTGCTTTAAACGCAATCAAGGATAAAGAACAATTGCACTCAATGCTTGGCAACTTTTGTTTTACGAAATTCTTGACAAACAGACACTTGGCAACATTTCGAATTTCCAGGATAACAAGAGCGCACGACGAGTTACATAAATTCGATTACTTCGAACAAGAAAAGAGATTTAATATCGATTTAAGAGCATGATTCGAACTTAAGAGCGCATCCTTTTCTATCGCAAAGAACTTCGAAAAACATGTTTTGTGGCTTGTAATGGCATGTTTTTTGAGAAATTCTTACACACACACACTCATATACACACGTACATTCATACTCACTTACATGCAGCTAACATTTATACTTTCACTTTATTATTTAGTAAACAAGTTAATGCGAACGTGAGAGCGTGCGGTAAAGCGCCTAAGGATATGCACTAAAGAAATAAGTAATTGGGAAACATAGCGTGACTAATAAGGCTGTCGAGGTCAATGGCGAAATTTATGCTGAATTTGCAAAACATTGAAAAAGTGTATTAAATTAAAAATATTGGTTCAGGTTTGTTGAAAGTCAATGTAATGATTTTTTTTGGAAAACAAGTCCAAAGGCACATGGGAAAAATAAGTTTATTTTGCGCTGATTTGCTTAGGACCATTTAGCCTTGAGAATGAAAGAAAGTCAGATCCGGTATGAGATTTTAGGAATTGGTAAAAAAAACCCTTTTAGTTGATGATACAGGACCGACGGGCTAACTTCATTAGTGGGGTTTTCAATATCAAGGGTTGTTCGGGTGAACGAGATGCCCAATAACCTTTTTTCGGTGTGAGCCGGTTTACGGTATCGTAGAGCTTCTTTAGAGCCCTGTATAATTTTTAGAAGTCTGTTTACTCATAGATATTCTTGAGATATTTAATGGAGGGAACTTCTTCAGGATGCCGTTTCCCCCTAATCGAATATGATTTTTTATCATTTTCTACCAGTACTGCAGTAGTAGAGCGAGAGCATTTCAGAAACCAGCTGGTGGTGATTTCTAAATATTTAAACTAAACGGGATAGATACAGTGGGACTGATACCTTGTCCCGGATTAAAATACTCGTTATACCTTTCATGAACATGAAATGGTATTATAACTTTGGTCCGATGTTTGTAAGTATGAGAAGAAGAAGAGATAGACCCACCATTAAGTATACCGAAATGATCAGGATGATAAGCTGAGTTGATTTAGCCATGTCCGTCTGTCCGTCCGTCTGTCCGTCTGTCCGTCTGTCCGTCTGTCTGTTTGAACGCAAACTAGTCCCTCAATTTTAGACCTATCTCGATGAAATTTGGTATAGGGCCGCCATTTTGCATGGGATTAATCATTTGTCGGAACCAGCCAGATCGGACCGATACAAAGCATAGCTCCCATACAATCGATTGTTCCGATAAACGGGTTTTGGTCTATAAATCTTGCAATTAAAAAGCTAGAACCGCAAAATTTTGCACTTTTCGTACATATTGTATAAGTAACATGTGTAGTGAAAATGACTCAAATCGGACCAACCAAACATATAGCTCCCATATAATCGATAGTTTCGATAAATGGGTTTTGGGCTATAGATTTTGCAGTTAAGAAGCTAGGAACGTAAAATTTTGCAGGTTTGGTACTTATTACATATGCGATGTGTGCAGTGAAAATCATACAGATCGGACTAACATAACATATAGCTCCCATATAATCGATTGCTCCGATAACTCTGGTTTGGGCCATGTATTTTCAAATTAACAGTTTTGAAGAGTTTGTACCAATTGTAAGTAAGGATCGGACACTTAAAAAAGTTATGCGTATTCATGAAAGGTATGAAGCCTTCGGCACAGCCGAAGACAGCCCTTTCCTTACTTGTTTTTATTTAAAATTATTTTTAAATAGAAAACCCAGCCACGCTTCGTTCTACTAAATTCGGTTTTAATAATTATTTATCTATGTATGTATATATTTTCCG